>JAOPUL010003388.1:14760956-14772980 GCA_027564515.1 Octopus rubescens | reverse complement strand
ATCGTATTACTGCTTGTTGACCTTCTAGGTCCTTATTATTGAGATATATATATATATATATATATACACATATATATATACACATATATATATATATATATATATTTCTTTTTGGGGTTTGAAAAAAAAACAAAAACATTTATTAGTAAACAAAAGTGGTACAGCCTCCTTTTAAATTGAGGAAGTTTAAATTTGTATTTTTCTAATTTGATTAATTGCCGGCCCTATACTATGATTGTGTGAGTGTGTTTTGAGAGGTTTTTACTCACCGATACAGTTTGTGTAACCATTTTGTCTTGAATTACGATATTAGATTAGGCAGGACTTGAGCTGTGCTGGAGTATTTCTCTTTCCAAAAGAAACAAACTTTAGTTATTGTTGTTGTTGTTGTTTTTTCCTTTTGTTTTTTTTTCCTTATTATTGTTGTTGTTTCTATTGATAGTAAAGATACAAAAACAACAGCTGCAGTAGTAGTGGTAATCACAGGAGGGAGGCGGGGTTTATATAACTTGCAGTTGTAGTAGTTCTTTTAATGATTCCTCTGCACTCTCTCTGCTGGTAAGATGAATACCTTTTTAATGTCACTCATATTTTCTCTTAATCCTTCTTCCCAAATATGGCTTCTCTAAATATAGAACTTCTTACTCTGCTTACTACAGTTCTTTCATAGCTGCTGCCGCCATAATTTTTGCAGTACCCACTGAAGCACTGCTAACTTTGTACTAATGATTTAGAAGTAAGCTTTGAATACCCATTTGTTCTTTACTTTCACAATGAATTCATTTATTGTGGTTTTGAATAAATGCATTAAGTATTTCGGATTAGTCATTTTTTTTTTTTTTTTTTCCCAAATGAACACATGCATATTCTTTCTTCACTCGTTTATTACAGTTCCTATTTATTTTTGGTCTAATTCATGTCCCTGAAATCTTTCATCAAACATCTGTGACCTCTTCAGTGATACTTTTCATCTTGTTTAACTTACTCCATTCTGCTCTTATTATTTAAGATTCTCAAAGGCGGCGAGCTGGCAGAGTCGTTACCGCACCTGGAGAAATGCTTAGCGTCAATTTTTCCGACTTTACGTTCTGAGTTCAAATGCCGCCGGGTTCGACTTTGCCTTTCATCCTTCCAGGGTCGATAAAGTGAGTACCAGTTACGAACTGGGGTAAATGTATTCGACTACTCCACTCCCCCAAAATTTCAGGCCTTCATGCCCAGTATAGAAAGGATTATTTAAGATTCTCCAAAAAAGAAAAAAGGTCCAGTAATTTGCACTTATTATCTCTATATCTTCACATGTTTTGGCCTTTTGGCACCATTTATTAGTATTGTTATTAGTCATAGATGTAATACATTTACTTATTGATGGCCCAAGATAAGTGTTTTCAACTTATAAACAATAACCCTGTTTTATTCTTTTTTATTCTTCATTTATAAAGAATTTTATGTTTGCATTTCCCATTATGAAACAGAAAATAAAAGCTTTTTCCTTTATAAGATTACAATCCACAACATCTTAAGAATTCTATAGTATAGATATCAAGACAATAAACATTTCAAGATGTGACCAGAATATATTTGAAGTGTCATTTGAATATCACTCTTAAGTTTACATTGAATAAAAGGTTTGTTTATGTAGGATTTTGTGATTTTATGATAAATTCTTATGGACATCGTGTTTTGAAATGATAAAAATGTATAACAGCAATGTTGACATTTTATTTACTTCTGAAGACTGAGGATAGAATTTCATATAAATAAATAGATAAATAGAAATACGTTTTATGAAAATTTTATGTATTTATTTGTCAAGTGTCTTCCACCATAGCCATCGAGCACGCCAAAGCTTTGTGAGTGAATTTGGTAGATGGAAACTGAAAGAAACCTGCCGTGTGTGTGTGTATATATATATGTGTGTGTGTGTGAGAGAGAGAGACTTTGTGTCTGTGTTTGTCCCCTTCACCACTTGACAAGCAGTATTGGTGTGTTTATGTCCCCTTAACTTGGCAGTTCAGCAAAAGAGACCAATAGAATAAGTAGTGGTGTTGATTCATTCAACTAAAAATTGATCAAGGCAGTGCCCCAGTATGGATCGCAGTCTAATGACTGAAAGAAGTAAAAGATAAAAGATATTGTATGAAAATATTTTAAATTAGTTATACACAGCCACTAACTATTTGGATAACTCTGATTTTCTTGAATTCCATAAAAGTATTCTTCCTTTTCATTAATTCTGCATATTCACTAAACCTCAAGAAATATATTTCTAACAACTTATGCAACTTGAAGTAATGTGAATTCATTGGCAAACAGAGCAATATCTATACAATATATTTCATTATTGTCATCTTTGTCATCATCGTTAGTATCTGATTAAAAATAATGAAAATGAGTTTTTTTAAAAAAGTTTTTTGTAGACATAATATCCATTTTATATCATAACTTTATCTTTCATACTTCAGTCTCTTCAGTTTTTTTTTACAAAAATACATTGTCTTTGATTTAAAGGGATGAGAAGAAAAAATGGGATTATGAGATATTCATGCCTTTCTAAATGAGAATTGTCACCTCAAATAAACTAAAATATTGACTAATACTATATTAGATAATTTGCATGTCAGGAAAATGTATTTTCTATGCAGTGTTTAACATAATAATTTCAAGTACCATACTCTACATTAGTGTATCTTACATAATATATTCTAAGTAGTTAAAGGGGGCTAATTTCATCTACACTGGATTTTGATTTCTTGACTAAATCTATAATAAACATCTGGAATTGAAAGATCTTTTACACTATTAAATGATTTGTTTTTTTATATACAATTAATACAGTATTTTTTTTATATTCTTTTCAATGAGATGTGTTTTGCTTTAAGCAGGTTACAAGATTTTTATAACCATTTAAATTAACTGCAGCAATTTTGAGGAATTGTTAAACTGGTTCTTAATTATTTTTTGATTGAGGACATTTAAAAAAAAATAATTTAAGAATCATTTTTTTTTTTTTAATAGTCCATAATCAATTCCAAAGTAAATTTATTATTTAAGTCTTTTTGTTTTAATAAAGTTCACAAATTTGGATAAGTTTGAATGAAGTAGAAAGTTTAGAACACTGATATTTTGAGTAAAGAAATTCTATGCATGAATGCATGAAGCACCAGGATTCCTGTCTACTACTATATCAGAACTTATCCAAATTTGTGAAATTAAATTAATGGAAAGATTTTATAATTGAAAAGATTGAAAAATGAAAACTTTTTTGGTTTAAAGCAGAAATTTCAACTCAGATTTCAAATGATTTCTAACAATAGCAGAAGCCACAAATTTGTGGAGAGAGTAAAGTTGATTAAATCAACACAGTGTATCTAGGACCACATTATTTAATGTATCTTCTTGTTTAATCCTTTAGCATTCAGATTACTCTGTCAAATGTAATGCTTATTTATTCTTATTGTTTTAAATTAATCATACATTATCTCATAGCTTCAAGATTTTGATCATGTGATTGTTTATTTTTATAACGACATTGCGGTGTAAGTATGAGAGGTCAGATCTAGCTTGTTTAAACATATAACAAGTAGAATGTTTGGGTCGAATATGGCCAGTTTAAATGCTATAGGGTTAAAGAAGGTTGGACGTTATATGAAAGACATTCGATTGCTATCATTTTGGGATTGATAAAATATACTACCAATCAAATATTGGGTTGGTTGAATCCCAGTAAGTTCTCTAGAACTGTGAGATAGTAACTAAACGTTCTTCATAACATGCCCAACCTTCTTAAAACAAGAATACTCATTGAATAATGTTGTCTTAGATACATTGGCAATTTAAATAACCTTACCCTTCCCCAAAAATGTGACCTTGTGTTACTGCTAGACATCAAAATTTTGATCTAGAGATTTTGGTTTTAAATCTGAAATTTTTATTCAATCTTTTAAATTATAAAATTGTTCCTGCAATTATTATTTATTTAGCTTGATACAAGATCTGTTTGATAGGAGGTAGAGCTATAATAAATTGAATCAGCACCAGTATAAATCTGGTACCTGTTTTATCAATAGCAGAAAGCCAAATCTAAGTCACTGTCATTGAATATATATTAAGAATATTGGCGAACAAAATGAAATACATTTGAGTGCAGTGTTCTGTTGTGTCTGCTGAATCACTTATACTAACTGAATTTAATCATTAAATGTCATTTCCCATCAATTTCTTACACTCAAATAAATCCATCTATCACAACTGCAATGCCATACAGCAGTATGTCATAAACAAATGAATCACTCATTGTACAGCTTCCAGAAATATTTACACAAATTAAACCAGTGGTTCTCAGACAGTGCACAAATGTCTAGGTGTGTCTCAAAGTTTCAATTTTAAAAAAGAATTGTAGTTAAGGCTTTAGAAAACCCATATTAATTCCTTGAAAACATGTTGGTCATTATTTTGTTATACACATTCTCATCATCCTCCTTTAACGTCCATTTTCCATGCTGGCATGGGTTGGATGGTTTGACCAGATCTGGCAAGCCGGAGGGCTGCACCAGGTTCCAAGTCTGATTCGGCTTGGTTTCTATGGCTGGATGCCCTTCTTAATGTCATACTTTACAGTGTGTGCCGGGTGCTTTAATGTGCCACTGGCACAAGACTCTCAGAGCTAGTGCTTTTTACATGGCACCATCATGAGTGCTTTTTATGTAGCACCAGCACAGGACTCTTGGCGCATGTGCTTTTAATATGGTAGGACACTTGATGCAGGTGCTTTACGTGGAAATAATGTTTTATATTATTTTCTTAATTTTTAACTCACTTTGATGCCATATTTCTGTTGGCATAGGTTATCTTTGTTTCAATTAATTTTGAAAATAATGAAGAATTTAGTAAAATAACTTTGTCATTATTAAGCTGGCATTTGGAACATAAATTAACATGAAATTTTGAGAAGGCTTTAATTTAAATTGTTTTAAAAGGAGAAATTTGTATCATTAAACCAAGCCCGGGCTGTGTGTTGTATTCTTGAGCAAGACATTTTATTTCACGTTGCTCCAGTTCACTCAGCTGTAGAAATGAGTTGCAACGTCACTAGTTATAAGCTGTATCGGCCTTTGCCTTTCCCTTGGACGAAATTGTTGGCATGGAGAGGGGAGACTGGTATGCATGGGCGACTGCTGGTCTTCCACAAACAACCTTGCCTAGACTTGTGTCTCAGAGAGGAACTTTCTAGATGCAATCCCATGGTCATTCATGACCAAAGGGGGTCTCCCCCCCCCTTTTATTATGTGTTGATAAAACAGAATTTCATCAACATACTGAAACCTAGGAGTGACCCAGAGATCTTTAGAACCTCAGTTTAATGCTCTCCCTTTGTCTCTCTCTCCCAACTATTTTAGTTACCTGTGATTTGCCTCATAGTTAGTAGAAATATATTTACTATCCTTAAAATGAGAATATTTTGAAAAAGTATACCAAATAAAATGTTAAATAATGGCTAGAGAAAAAATTCATTCCAAATTAAAAGAATAATTCAAAATGCAATAGGTATGTATTATTTTTATGAAATTTAATTTTTTTTTTATGTTTTAGATTTGTCTGAAGCCTATGTTGATATAAATGATGGAGAGAGAGAGAGAGAGAGAGAGAGATATGGTTTAGTTGGAGAGAATTTTGTTGAGCAGGTAGCTGATACATGGTAGCTCAATCTGCTGAAAATAGCAGCCAAAAGTCTCAAATATCACACCTCTAAATATAGGCTATAGTGAACAATACAGTTTTGGATAAACAATGTGGCTGTCACAACTGGAATGCCTTTCGTCAAAACTTCTTTACTAGAACTGATTTGGGACTTCACAACACCAATATTTACTTAAAGCAAATGTGGGAAAGTCTCTATGCAGGCATGCAACATACCATATATGTCAACCAAATTTCCCAAATCACATTCAATTATCTTTAATTAGGAAAGGATACATTAAAAAATGTAGTTCTATATATACAAGCAACTGACATATATGATGGATTCTCTTACTGGTTTCAATATATCAATGCCCAGTTGTTCAATCAGCTGAACAACCGTGTGTGAGTGTGTGTGTGTCTGGGGGGGGGGGTCTCGGTTGGTATATTTTGTTTATATTTGGGGGACCTGCAATATAATGTTAGCATTTCACAAATTTTAGTGGGACAAAAGAAAAATGAATATAGAATTAATACTTAAATTGTTTCTAAATGATGATTAGGGATGAGATGATGAATGCAAGAGAAAAGACTAGCATGGTTTGGAGATGTAATGTGTATGAATAAAGATAGCTGTATAAAGAAGTGCCAATCGCTTAAAGTAGAACCTGTGGAAGAGGAAGCGCCAGAAAGACAACGGAGGAAGTAGTGAGGGCTGATCTCAAGAGGTTGAGCCTCACAGAGCAGATAATAATGGACCCACATTTCTGGTAATATGAAGTTCTTGAAATTACCTGACCACCTCAGTGAAACAGTGTTCTGGAAGCACTGTGTAATCCACCCACATGTAATTCTCCCCCACCCCACCCCCAATGAACCAAACTACATTTCTGCATGCATTCTCTCTCTCTCTCTCTCTCTCCTCTACCAACTGTATCTTTGTTATTTTGTCGTTCCTCTATATACTCATGTTTCACCACTCACTGCATTCCTCTTTCCCTCTTTGCACTCTCATGACCTCCATGCTCACTCACTCTGTCCAATCCTCTACCATTCCATTTACATTCACCTCTGTACATTGAGCATACACCCTGGCATGTTGCTACCACCTCCTCCCTCCCTGAGCTAACCATGTATCCCTTCTACAGCAAGGCACATATTTCTGTCCCTCTCTCTCATACTTTAACCTCCCATCTCCAGGCACAAAGCCACTTCCCTCAATCCTCCTCTTCCTCCTCCTCCTCCCAGGCAAAGGTCTTTGTCTTGCAAGCTACTTGGTGATCTCGCTGGTGCAAAAGCATCCAGTACACTCTGTAAAGTGGTTAGCATTAGGAAGGGCATCTAGCCATAGAAACCATGCCAAAGCAGACAGTAGAGCTTGGTGCAATCCTCTGGCTTACCAGTTCCTGTCAAATCACCCAACCTATGCCATGGTGATGATGATGATGATGTACCTAACTCTTTAGCTACATAATGAAATTTCATGGTCACTCTTGAAATGATATTAATTATCCATCAAAAAATAGAGTTGGTATTTTCTGTGAGTGAAGCTGAATAATTTTAACCCTTTAGCATGTAATTAGCTTATTTATTCAAATTGTTTCAAATTAATCATGGATTATCTCATAGCTTTGAGATTTTAATGATATGATTGTTTATTTTTAGAATGACATTTTGAGAAGTCAGATCTGGCCAGTTTGAACAAAAGACAAATAGAATATTTCGGCCGGATATGACTGGTTTGAAAACTAAAGGGATAAACATGACCTCAATAAAAGATAGACTGCTATAGAAAACTACTTTCTTCAGTTAACACCAATAAAACAATGGTGGAAGTCAATTTATTATATTTTTTTCTAAGTTATCTTTATTATACAAATAAAATAACCCAGAATATTTAATATTCTGTTTGCAATATGAATTTATTTTATTGCATTAGAATTCCAAAGACACATAATCCAAATAGTTTGAGGAATTATCTCTTCTTTCACGTTTCTTGAACAAACAGAGATAAATACTGTGTTTTTAGTGGCTCTTATTTATTTTACCACCCACATTTATTTCAAATGCATTAAACCAACCTCATACAGCACAACAACTTTCATCCTATTCCTTTAATACCAGAGTAACTATTTCCATGTAGACATCAAGTATTTCTTTGGAAATTAAAAACTGATTAATTAATGGAAAAAAATGAACTGGATTTTGACTTTTCATAAATAAATGATGAATGGTTTTTAAAAAGAAAAACAAATAAAGAAACAAAAGCTAAAGAAAGGGACAAACCTAACTTACTATATTTATCCTTCAAATTTTCTATTAATATCATTGAATGTTGCACACATTATTTAAAAGTTATCCTCCACTATCAAAAGAGTTTAGAATATTTTCTTTTAACATCTAAACTCTAACTGACCAAAATTCCACTTTCTTATATACAATGTGAAAACAAATGTTTTCTCTTTTGCTTTCACTATTTTACAGGATTAAGTGGCTCATTAGATAAGCCATGCTGGCATCTCTCATGAAGTCTCTGACTGCAGCAAAGTCTGCGACTAACATTTGAAGTTCAGCTGCAATATCAACATTATACAAGAAAGAGAGAAAAAAAAAAAGAAAAAAAATTGGTTGAGGAATGTACAGCTTTTATGAGAAATATGCTGCTGACAGTTGTTGAAAAGAGAAGTCTGCTTAAAACTTACCCTACTCCCCTCCCCAGCAGAAGCTGAGAGAAAGGCATGAATCTTATTAGTGCTAGCAGAAAATATGGAGCTATGAAACACCTTTCCTTTGAAATTCTAATATAAAACAGCTGCATATTAGAAATTCCGGTGGTATAGTGAAACAATTTAAATATAATTTATATATCTTTAAAAAAAAAAGAGTATTTTCAAAAATGAAAGAAACCATCATTAAGGAATATTTTAAAGAAACTAATTTCATAAATTTATTGGGAATGATAAAATGTGAAAAACAAGCAAAATAAGCAGATGCTAACAACTAAAATGTATGCCATTTATGTGTAAGAAAGAAAACTCAGGTGAGAAAAATGAATGGAAAAAGCAGAAACTGAAAATCAAAAAAGTGAAATCATTGCTTCCAAAAATTTAAGATAAAATGTTCACATCAGAAACAATTCTACAAGAAATTAAAGATGTGGCAAACAAAAACAAATTCATTTTTTTATAATCAATATGCTAATGAGGCAGATTCAGTTAACTACAAAATAGACCCATTATATGGATGGCTGGGTAGGTGAGGAAACCTTCTTTAGTTACAGGCAAGTAAAAGGTTGTGGAATCTAGAACAAAACAAACAATACTATTACCTGATGCTTGTTGTCATCATCATCATCATCATCATTATCACCACCATCATCATCATCATCATCATCATCACCACCACCATCATCATCATCATCATCATCATCATCATTGGCAGCGATGGTGGTATTATTTTAACATCAATATTTAATGCTGACATTGTGCCTGCAGTAAAAGCAGTTTTCAATGCTTTTCAGTCTCAGCTACTTCATAGCAAGTTTTTCTTGATCTATATGTACCTTTCATATCCACACGAGAGGGTGGCTCGATCTGCAAAAATAGCAGCCAAAACTCCTACCATCTTAAAGAAAAGGGATAACAAAGTTGTCTTTGATAAAATAAAAAGACAAAATGGTCATATTGGGAATACCTCTGATCATAAATGTATTCAACACAAGATAACTTGAGGTTAAATAACATGAACACATGACAATTGTTTTACAAGGCAGTGAATTGGCAGAATTGTTAAAGCATCAGACAATTTGTCTTGCAGTGTTTGGTCTGCCTCTTCATATCCTCAGTTGAAATTCTGCCGAGGTCAACTTAGCCTTTCATCCAAGTACCATTCCATGATGGTGGATTAGAGTAATTGTAACCAGGTTGAATATAAGGCTCTGCAATATTTGTTTCTATTCTTTATGTTCTGAATGCCCAGGCAAGTGTGGCAAATTTATCTCTATCTAAGTGACAAGAGGATGTCTTGTAAAAAATACCTGAAGGAAAGCAATGGGAAAACACTTTTGTATTGTTTCTCCTTAAAAAATTCTGAGAAGCCCATAGTGTTTGTCAAGGATGTCACCTGAAGTCATTCCTCAACCTAATTGTGCAAAGATGGAAGGAAATTTGCTAGCAAAGTTGTCTTTCCTGCATTTATCAAACAATTCCTTTTCACAAATCATGATTACTCATTTTTTTTAAAAATTAGAGCATTGCTTCATACATAACAATCCTTTTAAATATTTACAAAGCAGATACAATATTTGCAATGGATAAGATAGTAATTTTCAATAGAAGTTGCTCTTAAGGACATTCAAAAACAATTTAGCCAGATCTCTGCAAATGTTTTGAAATCATTCATAACAAGATAAGCTCTCACAGACTTTTGAAAGTCACAACGTCTATGAGGGAGAACGTGCGTGTGTGTGTGTGTGTGTGTGTGTGCGTGCATGCGTGTGTGTGTGTGTTGGAAGAAAGATTTATTTATTGACAAAGTCCATGTTCATTCTCCATTGTTACCTTCATACAGTTAATTAATGCATGAAGCAATTGCTTATAACTTTCAAATAACTTAATATTCTAAGCTATCAGTTTGCTTCATGTAACCAAACAACACATCTGGAGCTAAACAACAACAACAACAACAGAAACATGTTATCTCTCTTGGTAATGAGAAACACCTAAAAACTTTATGGCTTAAATTTCTAGCATATAAAGGGAAGAGAATTATGTAATTATTCTTAGGAAGAGATTGGAATCAAAATTTGGATGAATCTATTTTTGACTCCAAGAGTTCAACCACCAAATATCAGCATAAATCAAAGACTGTAAAGACAATGTTGGAGGTGCTGCAGTATGCAACACCTGAGGAACAAAAACTTTAATCCTTAAATTCTGTTGATCATATTGAGAGGGGGAAGTGGGTCTTAAACTAGAAACTAATCAGGCTGACCACTTTTTTCTACTCACAGAGCAATAAAATCAATGGTGTAACCACTTCATATATTTTCTCAGTGAAGGATAAATGTATATGTTCATTAAAAGGTACACGTTTGTTTGTATGTATGTATGTATGTATGTATGTATGTATGTGTGTGTATGTGTGTGTATGTATGTATGTATGTATGTATGTATGTATGTATGTATGTATGCATGTATGCGTGTATTTGTATGTATGTATGTATGTATGTATGTATGTATGTATGTATGTATGTATGTATGTGTGTATATGTATGTATGCATGTATATATGCATGCATGCATGTGTATGTACATATGTATGTATGTATGCATGCATGCATGTGTATGTATGCATGTATGCATGCGTGTTTGTATGTATGTATGCATGCGTCTATGCGTGCATGTATGTATGCATGTATGCATGTATGCATGTATTTATGCACGCGTGTATGTATATGTGTATATACGTATGGTTGCATGTTTATATGTATGTATATATATATATATGATATACATGTATTACGTACATAAAATATACATGCATATGTATATTATATGCGTAATATAATATATTATATACATACATGCATACATAGATACATACATACATATATATACATATACGTATATATGTATATATCTGTATGTATGCATGTGTGTGTGTGTGAGTGTCTGTGCGTGTATGGGTGTACATGTGTATGTGGGTGTCGGTGGGTGGTGGTGGTGGTGGTGGTTGTGGTGGTGGTGTCTTGGGTGTGATGTTAAACTGTATCCGGTTGTGGGGTTCAAGGGTTTTGGGTTGTTTTTTTTTTATAGGAATGTGATCCCACCTCTTAACCCCTATTGTTCCTAGGTCTATTCTGACCCGGAGTAAGGACCACCTGTCATTGTCCCATCTATGGGCTAATTAGCATATTAGGGATTGCCTACTACCTATGCACGTGAAAACCTGGATTCGGTTGATTCTGCAGAAGAAACCGTCATGGTTCAACGAAGGAGGAGGCCGGGGATGGAGGGGGCGGCAACAACGCATTATGGAACCAGACGAGGCAAGCAAGACATCTTGATCATCCACGGCATCTGGCTCGATCCTCAGTCGTCTTCACCTGGTCTTGTCACTGGATTGAAGACGGTCCCAGACGAAAGAGTGAGAGTCGGCGGTGCACAACGATTATTCACTTTAAACAAAAGCCACATCGCAAATCAACAGGTCATACTTAACGATGACGAAATGGTCCTCGTCGCTACAATGGACTCACATGTGTACATGCACGCATGTATGTATGTATGTATGTATGTATGTATGTATGTATGTATGTATGTATGTATGTATGTATGTATGTATG
>JAOPUL010003388.1:14732749-14747069 GCA_027564515.1 Octopus rubescens | reverse complement strand
CCCGGAAGGATGAAAGGCAAAGTCGACCCCGGCGGCATTTGAACTCAGAACGTAAAGTCGGTAAAATTGCCGCTAAGCATTTCTCCGGGCGCGGTAACGGTTCTGCCAGCTCGCCGCCTATCTATGTGTATATGTTTACTTAGAGGTACATAACTGTGCATGTACGTATCTATATTTATATATATATATATGTTTGTATGTGTGTGTGTATATTTGTTTATTTGTAATATGTGTGCATTCGTATGTATCTATGTATGTATATTTGTATGTATGTACATATATAAGCTTGTGTGTATATATGTGTACGTGTGTTCTCTATTGACTGTATGTGTTTCTATCTATACTCATACAGTTTCAGATAATAATATTTTTTATTTAATTATTAATTAATATTTCTCCCTTCTTACTCTTCTTAGCTGCTCCTGAATAATATAAACATTTTATATTAGTGATTTGTCCAAATATATATGTATATTTGAAAACTTTTTCTCTGTCTGAAGATTTGTCTAATATAACTTGCTTTACCTGTCGGTATGCATTTACTGTCGTTACTTTATTGGATAATGAAACATTTGTAATGAAGAATAAATAATACCAAATACCATGAAAAAGGGGTTAAGAAACAATACAAATCAAAGGTTATAGTTAAAAAATAAAGGAGGGAAACAGCACATAAGTATGTTTAAATATTGTTTTATACATGTCGCATTGAGTGACGTTTATAAAATATAACCGGGTTCTATGTGTATATCCATCTTATCAAATATTAAGAGTTGAAAGTAAAAAAATATGTAATAAGAAAAAGATTGGAAATTAAAAACAGCTTGTTCTCATATGTTGTGCATATTTAAGAGCAAGTATGAGATTTCATCTTGCAGTCTCTTCTTATATATGTTGTCTATGTAGGGGTCTGGGATGGGTCTTCATGTTTCAGGAATTCTATAGAATTGACAAAAATTCTTTTGAAATGAATAATACTTTTTGTGTCAAAAATATATATATATCAAAATTATGATTAAGGGCTCTCAGAGAGAGCCGGTATTACTAGAAATAGGAGCCAAGAATGCTCTAGCCTGTGAAGGTACTGTCTGTTTTTATATTGGCTAGGAGCATAACCCCTATCAGACAAGATTACATCCCTTGCCAATATAAAAACAGACTGTACCTTCACAGGCTGGAACATTTTTGGCTCCTATTTCTAGTAATACCGGCTCTTTCTGAGAGCCCTTAATCGTAATTTTGATAAATTTAACCTACTTGGTGGCTTTTGTATTAAGGCCTGTAGCCTCATGGCTCTCTCTATTTTATATATATCATCATCATCATCATTTTGTGTCCGTTTTCCCTGCTGGCATTGGTTAGATGGTTTGACTGGAGACTGGCAAGCCAGGGAGCTGCACCAAACTCCAGTCCATTTTGGCATGGTTTCTATGACTGGATGCCCTTCCTAACATCAACCACTCCAGAGAGTCTACCAAGTGCCTTTTAATGTGTTCCGTGCGCGGGTGTTTTAAACGTGTCACCAGCATGAATGTTTTTAATGTGTCACTGGCACGAGTATTTTTAACGTGTCACCAACACAAGTGTTTTTAACGTGTCACCGGCACAAGTGTTTTAACGCGCGCGTGTGTGTGTGTGCATATATATATATATATATATATGTACGCACACACACACACAAAGTAAATTGCTTTTTCAAGATCAAAAATCTTCATCTACAGCTCACCCCCATTACAAAAATGTTGCATTCCTGAAAACAAAGTCTTGCCATCATGTGGCGTTCCATGTGTAAAACCTATTTTGTATCGACTTTCGTGTTATATGGAACTCAATGAATATGGCAGCCAAAGAAAAATGTTTCACATTATACAATTCCACATTACAGCAAGATTTTCAGGAATACACTGCTTCATAATGAGAAGGATGCTTGAAGTTTCACTATTGAATTCCTAAATTCCTGCAACAAGCCAAAAAGAGGTCTTCTGTATGGTCACTCTATTTGCTAGAAATACCAACAAAGTCACCCCAAATCACACCTTTTTTCTTTAAAGCTGTAGGACCCAATCATATAATATAGTCTCTGATATAAAAAAGCAAATATAATATAGTCCCTAATATAATATAAAAAAGTAAAATAATGGTATGGTTTTGGTTGGAATACCTTTGATCATAATTTTAGTTGGGGCTAAACAACAACAACAACCTCATGCAACATTTAATAGTAACTAGTAGCAATATTAAATGAAACTCATTAGCCATATGAACAGAGCTGAGGAAAAATAACTAAGGAAGCATTCTGTATACTAAACACTCATAAAGTAGGTGCTCACATATACAATATAGTGAGCTGAAGAACTTCAATTAATTGAGATTATCTATGCAGTTACTAGGAAAAAACACCCTGTATTTCATATTCAAAAGCAACTAAGGGAGATAACTCCTACTACTCGCAAGGATAATTTCCCATGATTGAAGTTTTTCAAATGATTATATTACATATGTTGGGCCCTATTCTAGTGTGCAAATACTTAGTGTGTATTTAGTGTGCAAATACTTCCCTGTGGTATTTTCCTTCAGCCATATTATTTATAGTAATAATCAGCAACACTATATTTTCACATGATATAATGGACTCCGAGTCGGGTTGTGGAAGGAGTTCTCTCCCGCTTGCAATAATAACCACGTGCAAAACGCACTGAATAACCAGCTGGAAGGGTCGTTTTCCTGGGGTTAAAATAGCAGTATGTTCTTTTTTTAAACAATAGCCATGTTTGCGTGGCATTAGATAATAATTCTCAGAATAAATACTGCTCCCATCTCTAAAAGAGAATTCTTAGATTAGTTTGTTAATATATATATGCACACACACACACGCACAGACACACACACAGACACACACAGACACACACACACACACACACATATATATATCTTTTATCTTTTACTTGTTTCAGTCAATAGACTGTAGCCATGCTGGGGCACTGTCTTGAAGAATTTTTAGTCAGATGAATTGAACCCAGTACTTATTTTTTTAAAGTTCTTATTCTATGAATTTCTTTTGCTAAACTGCTAAATTATCGGGACAAAAACACACCAACACCAGTTGTCAAGCAGTGGTGGGGGACAAACAGACACAAAGGCTCACACACATATATATATATACATATATATATTATATACATATGATGGGCTTCCGAATCCACTCTCAAGGCTTTGATCAGCTAAGGCTATAGTGGAAGACACTTGCCCAAGGTGCCATGCAGTGGGCCTGAACCTGAAACTCATGTAGTTGGGAAGCAAGCTTTTACCACACAGCCACACCTGCTCCTGTATACATATCTTTAATGTTGATTACCCCTAGTTCTACTAACTAAGTAATATATATTTTTCTGAGGAGGTCTAGTAAGACTGAAACATCTCCATTGCTTTAACCAATTGGTTTTAAAGAACCAGATCCATTCCTTTCTGCATTGTATTTATTTTCAAAATATTCATCTCATTTGACTGATTGTTGCTTTTAAATTTTAAACACATGTAGAGGGAGTGTTTATCTAATAAATACATGGATAACCTTAGTTAATCAACATTTTCAGCTGACTGAAATGAATTCCGTATGTATATTCATATCAGTTGAGAAGCTTCAAGAAGCTTCTTTTTACCTTTCAACGATCAGCTACTTTACCTTTGCTAATCAGGTAATTTACACCTGTCTTCCATAAAAATTCTTCACATGGCTTTCAGCTGGCCAGTACTACATTATTTCTGATACAGAAGCAGCTTACTAGCAAGTAGTTTCCTTTCTTATCACTATTAGTTCACCTATTCCTCTTCTTTGAAACCTTTTTATGAGTTATTATTACTATTATTATTTTTATAATAGTGATTCTATAGGTGTAGGTATGGGTGTGCGGTTAAGAAGTTTGCCTCCGAACCACATGGTTTTGGGTTCATTCCCACTGCATGGCAAGTGTCTTCTTCTATAGCTTTAGGCTGTGTCTTCTATAGCTTTAGGGCAAGTGTCTTCTTCTATAGCTTTAGGGGCAAGTGTCTTCTATAGCTTTAGGCCGTCCAATGCCTTGTGAGTGGATTTGGGAGGTGGAAACTGAACAGAGCCCATCGTTTATGTATGATTGTGTCTCCTTGTCTTGACATTGGGTTATAGTTGTAAACAAGTATCTCCATCACATAAGAGGTGTCATTCATTTCCAATATTCTGTGATAATATGTTTGGTCATGAAGAAATATTATGTTGCTTGGAAACAGGTGAGAGTTGGCAGCAAGAAGAGCATCCAGCTGTAGAATTCCATGTGACCCATGCAAGCATGGAAAAGTTGATATTAAAACAAAGATGATAAGGGTCATGGTAGGAGTGGATTGGCAGAATCGTTAGCATGTTGGGGAAAAATACCTTACAGCATTTCTTTTAGCTCCTTACATTCTGAGTTCAAATCCCGCCAAGGTCACCTTTGCTTTTCATCTCTCCAGGGTCTCCTCCTCTTACAATTGTTGACCTTGTGCCTAAATAAGAAACCATTATTATTGTTGTTGTTAAGGCAGTGAGCTGACAGGACCGTTAGCACACCAGACAAACTGCCTAGTGGCTTTTCTTCGAGATTTACATTCTGGGTTCAAATTCTGCTGAGGTTGACTTTGCCTTTCATCCTTTCGGAGTCGATAAAATAAGTACCAGTTGAGTACTGGGGTCAACGTAATTGACTAGCCCCCTTCCCCTAAAATTTCAGGTCTTGTGCCTATAGTAGAAAGGATTATTATTGTTGTTGTTGAGGTGGTGAGCTGGCAGAATCGTTAGCACACCGGGCAAAATGCTAAACAGCATTTAGTCCGTCTCTACGTTCTAAGTTCAAATTCTGCCGGGGTCGACTTTGTTTTAGTTTTGTATTTTCTGTTGTATTAAAAATCCTCCTCCTCATCATCATCATCATTTAACATCCATTTTCCATGCTGGCGTCAAATATGAGTGCAATGCCTAGTAGTGCTATTTTCTACATTTTGTGCATATTTGTATTTTTCTACATGTTTTATTTTTATTATTTCCATGCCACCTATTATAGAGATTGTTTCTGTTTTCAGTCTCATACTCTAGTTAGTTGTCTATATTTCCAAATCTTTATATTTTGATATTTTCTTCAATTCTTTAAGAGATATATTACCGTCTGTTGGGGCTCAAACTTTGATTAGGAGGTACTCCCTACCGTGACAACAATATCTAGTCAATTCGCCTTCATCATCCTCCTGTCTGTGTGCTCACTTTGTCAGTTTCTCGGACCTTTTCTCATGTATGTTTATACTACTTCTTTGCTGTTGTTATTTCATAATGCTGCCATAACATCCAGTATATGAAAACACCAAAGAAGCCAGTGACGATGTGGTTAGTTGTTTCTTCTCCAACCTCCACATATTCTACAGTTACTTCAGGTTTTCTGTTTCATTATGTGCTTTTAGTAGTTTCTCATGGAAAGGCTTTGATTCTGTGTCACATTTCAAAATCCTTCAGTCTTATCTTTCTTCAATACTACACTTTTTAGCAAATGCTGCTCTTTTTCTTTGTCTATATCTACTTTTAGGTTCTTTGTAGTGATCATGCAAGGGTTATTCTTATATGTAGTTCTATTTTTAGCTTATATTTTGTTGTTATTTTTTCATAATTTCTCTTCTTGTTTCTCCTTTCTCTTTCCAATTGTTACTTCAACATCTGTTTTCTATTTGTTGGCTTCCTGGAAGACAAACAAACACTTTCTTGCATTGTCCATGACTTGTAGCTATTCCAATTAGTTTTCTGTTGTACACTAATAAATATATTTATAGTCCTGTATGGATAACTTATAATGGTTTCTAGTTGCTTAAGGCCTATACCTCCATGTATCTGTAGTAAATATAACCTTTCTGTATCAGATTTGGAGTGACATATTCTACATCTAGTCATTATTTTTTTTGTCTTGCTAATTTATTTAGCATCCAGTTGAGAATATTGTGACTATAACTTATTACTGGAATAGCAAGAGTATTGATGTATGTTACCCTATTATTTGTATTTAACTCTGTTTTAAGTATTAATCTAATGCAGCTGTAACATTCCTTCTTCACCTTTTCTTCCATTTGCGTGGGCTACACTTTGTCTAGTTCATTAATTCCTAAATATTTGTATGTCCATGTTTGGTTGAGTTCTCTTATCTTTGTTTCTTTTTGTGGCATGATATAAGTATTATTCTTAATTAATTTTCCTCTTTTCAAGGTTGCTTTGGTGCATTTTTCAAATCCAAGACCCTACAAATTTCTTCATTAAATCTGTGTACTATTTGTAGCAGTGTTTCTAGTTGTTTATCTGCAGCATACAATTTAAGGGTTTTCATACACACAAGAATAGTGATTGTCTTTCCATAACATTTGTTCAAAGGTGCTCCAACCATGACCATCCATCTCAAGAAATTAAAATCAACAAAAAAATTAGAAAAATGGTAGTGCCAAAGTTTTGGTTGGTGCTTGTTGCTTAACCTCAACAACCACCACCCAAAATCAGCCCTGGCCAAGCAAAGACATTGAAGCCATGATCATGCTATCTTCTTTTTTCTGTTTTTTTTTGGTTTTTTTTCCAGGAATTATTTTATCCTATATGCCAATTTTTTTAAGACTGTAGGGTGTGATTCGAGGAAAATGTTGGCTGTTCTTTCTAGCAGGTCGTACAACCACTTAGATGCTTTATCATTGGCTTGAAGTTTTTGATGATTGAATATGATGGTAGGGGTGCACAAGAGTCCTTTATTTTGATTTGAATGACTGGGAGTCACTTATTATTATCTACCAATACGTTCTCTGTGTATGGTTGCTTTTACAGGGAGGGGGAGGCAGCAGCAATGGTGAGAAGGAAGAGGTGGGGAGGTTGATGATGATGCAAGAAAAATGATTTACATATCTTTCTTTTTTCATTCTGATTTAATTAAGTCTAAGTGTTTATAAAATTGAATTTTGTTGTTAGTGGTGTTGTTTAACCCTAGGTCAGCCATTATCAAGCAAATCTATGATCAAAAGCAAAACCATCCCTTTTTTTCTTTTTTTTCTTTTTGAAGATAGTAAACTGGGATCTATTAGAAATTGGCTGCTATTTCTAGCTGGCAGATTGATTTCATTGCCTGGTTTAACACTACAACTTTGTCCTTTAATTTAAGCAGAGTTCTTCCTGCAGCAACCATTTGGATCTGGTCTTTAGTCTGAGGATGAATTGCTTTCTAATACACCCCACTCCTACCCCTGGGTTGGGGATAAGAATGGGGTGATGGTGATATTGGAGTGGGGATAAGGGAGGGGTTGGAGTGAGATTGAAGGTGGGGTAGGATTTCTTTTTCACTTTCACTTACAAGTCTCAGTAGGTTCTTGAAAAAGATCAGGCGTGCTACCTTTCCACTTCAAACTAAACCCTTTCACTGCTGTATTATGTCGATTGGTTCCCATCATTATTTTTACATTACACGCTCTATTGTATCACCTAATTGTTATTTGTAGCCTTTATTCTCTTTATGTATTGCTATGATTTATAGAGAATCAACAACCTAACTTGATTGGAACAAAGTTTTTTTATCGACTAAAGTCGAATATGGCGCCTACATGGAAATTCGACTAAATTCGAATACAGCAGTGAAAGGGCTAAAAGAAAATTAAATTTTAAATTTTAAAAAAAAAAAATATTGGTAATGGCAGTGCACCCCAGCTTGGCCAGGGTTGACAGGCTAGAAAACAGGTTAATGAGTGAAATAGTAGAATATCCAACTGCTCAGAAGCTCTTCTGTTGTAAATACATTAACATATTTCAAGCCTTTGTTGGCTCGAAATCTGTTAATGTATTTACTTTTTGTGATTTCGGAACCAAAATAAAGATATCTTATTGTGTAAATAAATTTAGAGCTGGAAAAATAAACTAAAAATATTATCTCACACACATATACACATACTCACATATAAATACACGTATGTACACACTGAGTATATAGGAGAAGAAAGGAAGTATACTATTTCTTGTTCACTTCTTCCAAAATTAGTTGTGTATCAAAATGTTTAATTTTCCTTTTTAAGTTTACATTATCTCTTGTTTTGTTTCGTAAAAAAAAAAAATAATAACACTGAGGCAACTCAGAAAGGATCTTTTGTAAGCTAATCTTGTAGGAATATATTTGGATTACAGACGTCTGGGTGAGTCGGTGGAGGTGCTCATCTAAACACTGGCTGCCAAGTTTTCATCTCTTCTAGTTAAATAGATATCAAGTACTTCCGTTTATTTGAGTACAAGCCATTAAGATATTAACATCTAGAACTTATTATAGATATTCACTTCAGCATGTTCTTTTGCGGTTTTTTTCTGCCAACAACCACCATCATAAGCATAGAAAGAAATATATCTGTATGCATGTGTGTGCATGTGTGGGAGGGGAAATGAAGGGTGGGTCTTTGATGTTTATTTTCATTTGCCTCAGCATGTTAACAAATAGTCACTAAGTTATCCAGCAGGCCATTACACTTCTGAGTTAAACATTGCTTTCTCATGTATGTATGTGTGTATGTGTGTGCGCGTGTGCATGTATGTGCATGTGCACTGGCTGGTTAAGAGGTTTACTTCCCAACCACATGCTTTTGTGTTCAGTCCCACTGTTTGGTACCTTGGACTGGTGTCTTCTACTATGGCCATGGGTCAACTAAAGCCTTGTGGGTAGATTTGGTAGACAGAAACTGAAAGAAGCCTGTCACATATGTATTTATGTGTGTGTGTGTTTGTCTTTGTCTTGATATCACATTATTGTTGTAAATGTCATTCATTTCTTATATTTTGTGAAAACGTCTGAGCAATGAGATAGATTATCTTGCTTGGAAACAGGTGAGGGTTGGTGACAGGAAGGGCATCCAGCTATAGAAAATCTGCTTAAATATACTCCATCCAATCCATGTAGGTAGGACATTGAAACGATAATGTAGAAAAGTGGACATTGAAACGATAATGTGGAAAAGTGGGCATTGAAAGGATAATGGGGAAAAGTGGGCATTGAAAGGATAATGTGGAAAAGTGGGCATTGAAAGGATAATGGGGAAAAGTGGGCATTGAAAGGATAATGGGGAAAAGTGGACATTGAAACGATAATGGGGAAAAGTGGACATTTAAATGATAATGTGGAAAAGTGGACATTTAAATGATAATGTGGAAAAGTGGACATTGAAAGAATAATGGGGAAAAGGAGACATTGAAACAATAATGGGAAAAGTGGACATTGAAACAATAATGGGAAAAGGGGACATTGAAACAATAATGGGAAAAGGAGACATTGAAACAATAATGGGAAAAGGGGACATTGAAATGATAATGGGGAAAAGTGGACATTGAAACGATAATATGGAAAAGTGGACATTGAAAGAATAATGGGGAAAAGAGGACATTGGAACAATAATGGGAAAAGGAGACATTGAAAGAATAATGGGAAAAGTGGACATTTAAATGATAATGTGGAAAAGTGGACATTGAAACAATAATGGGGGAAAGTGGACATTGAAATGATAATGTGGAAAAGTGGACATTGAAACAATAACGGGAAAAAGGGGACATTGAAACAATAACGGGAAAAAGGGGACATTGAAACAATAACGGGAAAAAGTGGACATTGAAACAATAACGGGAAAAAGGGGACATTGAAACGATAATGATGAGGGTGGTAATGAAGATGATACATAGTTGTTTTTTTTGTTTGTTTTCTTTGGATTTTCTTGAGAGCCTACTGGAACATCACGTTCAAGGGTTTTTAGTCTGCTCTATTGACCCCAGTACTTTGTCTCTTATTATATATTGAATGGATAAGTTAACCTTGCTATACAGGGACATAACTCAATGGACTAAATATCAAAAAGATTTCCTTTGTATCATGCATATACAATATGTCCCACAGCTCCATGGTTCAATGATGAAAAACCAATGGAATATAGTATTTTAGATGAATAAATAAACATAGGTTAGTGTTAGGTAGGGCAACCAATTGTAAAATACTCTCTCAAACATTTCCGTCTAGCCCATGCTAATATGGAAAAAGTGGATGTAAAAAACACTGATGATGATGACCACACTTATGAATTACATTCAATCTAGGAAAAGCAAATGTAGCACTTTCGTCAATTCAACCATGCCCACTTCCCCTGTGACCACCAAACAATTCTAAAGGCATACTGGACAGTGGACAGATCACAGCAATTCCAAAAGAATGAAAAGTAAAGGAAGTTGACCTTGGCACGATTTGAAATCAGAGCACAGGGTGTTTGAGTAACTACCACAAGGCATTCTACTCAACATTCTAATGACTCTGCTAATTCAATAATGAAGTATAATTATGATCCTTTTTTAATATAAATAAATATACTTTAATATAAAGTATCTCAAATTCCGCCAAGGTCAACTTTGCCTTTCATCCCTTCAGGGTTGATATAAAAAGTACCAGTTGAGTATTGGGGTTGATGTAATGAACTAGCTCCCTCTCCTTTGATATTGCTGGCTTTGTGCCAACATTTGAAATTATTATAAACTATTTGCCTCTAGATTGTAATTTCAGTCCTTTAAGACATCACTGCTAATTAACTCAAACTTTATTTAATTATTTATTTATTGTATGTTTACCAAATTGTAGTAAAATCATTGAGATAGATCTGCTATCAGTTTCAACCACCACAAGTAATCAGTTGTTTGATCAAACTTGCTACCTCCTCATTAAATTAATGTGTAAGCAGTTGAGTATTCCACTGCTATGTGTACCCTTAACACGTTAACTGCCACATGTACCACCGGTGGTTCATTGCAAACCTCCCACAACCACCATATGCACCACCTGTGGTACATTTTCATAATTTGAGAAAATATTTTATTCTGTATTCTTTGACATGGTTTCAAGGATATTTAAATAACATGAGTGATAAATATCAAAGTTTAATTAGGAAATATTGTAAAAATGCAAAATAACTTACATTTCCTTGTAATTAAAAAGAATGCAATGTGACCGGAAATACGTGGCTTCACCGGAAAGTTCCAGTAACAGGCCGTAGCAGTAAATGTGTTAATGTTGTTCTCAGGCTTTGTGACACGATATGTGACAAGGTTAAATATTTGATTTACAGCCACATCCATCTGACAGGCTTCCAAGATGCCATACAATGGATCAAACCCAAGATTTCATGATAGAGTAAACGTTTTAATCATTTGGCTATGCTTCCATTAGTAGATGAGATTAGTATTTATCATGGGAAAAATCAATTGAAAAATAATTAGAAAAAAAATTATCATTTAATCCTATTGAGAATAGTTGAAGACAAATTCTTTCCAGCTGGCATTTTCTGTTGTAATTAACGTCATCGCAGTCTTTTGATTCTTGTGAATTGGCATTTGACTGAGATTCTGTAGCAGCTGATGTTTTTGTATGTACAAATGCTTGTATTTAGGATTCTATAATGACATGTTGATTTACCTAGTTACAGAACATGGTATGAAATCAGATTCAGATATTTTGTTGCATATCTAGAAAAGTTAATCAAATGGGCCATCATTTCAGGGGGTGGCAGTGCTGGGGAGGAATGTTTAAGAAAGTGTTTAGAGTGTTATGTCATAGTGATGAGGCATAGAGATGGAGGAGAAGAGCAGAGACAACAGGTGCATCAGTTGAACTGAGATGGAGATGGTGGTATGCTTCTCCTTGATCAGAAGAAAGTTTATGAATTTGGTTCATATCCTGTGAGGAGAAGAGAAATCTGATCTTTTGGGAGCGAAATTTTTTCATGTTAGTATGATAGAGATTAGTTTATCAAGATCATTAATTCTCCTTGATCATATCTCCATTGTTTCTCAAGGTGGAGAGCTCCCATGCTGGAGCCACATATAAAGTACCCATGCTGATTCCATATAAAAAACATGCTGGTGCCATATATAAAGCACCCAGTACACTCTGTAAAGTGGTTAGCAACAGGAAAGTTAGCTAGCTGTAGAAACCATGTCAAAATAGACAATTGGAGCCTGGTGCAGCTCTCCGTCTTGCCATCTCCTGTCAAACAGTCCAACCCATGCCAGAATGGAAAACAGACATTAAATGATGATGATGATGAATAAATCACAATATATATATATATATATATATATATCATAACAACTACTAATTTCATTTACATACAGTTAGAATAGGTATTCAAACATAAAATGTCTGAATTTCCTGTCTGAATATGTGTAATTGCTTGCAAATATTTGTTAGCGATATTATTGCTGCTTTTAGGGAAGGGTAAATGCAAGCTGTAGCATTCATGGCTTTCTTAATGTAACATAAAATGATTTAGTAATGTAAGTAAAGTGTAAAAGCAACAATAAGAACTCAAAACTATGTTTCAGCCTTGGTTTGCTGAGAAGATAACTTTCTATGGTAGTACAGACTATGTAGACTGGTTGGTCAGCTGATTCAATGGGTGGCCAGACATTCAATAAGTGGGGCATTAGAAGTCAAACATTTCATATTCTGTCACTGGCATTACATTGTATTATAGTAGCCAACATGGAGGCACATGGCATGGTGGCTAAAGTGTTGGACTCATGATCGTAAGATTGTGGTTTCGATTCCTGGACCAGGTTATGCGTTGTGTTCTTGAGTAAAACATTTCATTTCATGTTGCTCCAGTCCACTCAGCTGGTAAAAATGAGTAATTCTGTGATGGCCCAGTGACCCATCCAATGAGGAATATATATTACCAGGAAACCAGGCCTAGGCTCCTTATGGAGTAATGTGGACAAGCCATAGTAGCCAAGACTTAGCTCTAAGTTGTTATTTAGCACCAAATTAGTCCTGATCCAACTGACTTCTGATCAAAGGCTTACAGTTGTGATCATTCTGTATGATTTTCAGACATAATGTATGTCTAAAACTACAATATCCAACGTTGCCTTCATTTTTTAAAGATAGTAGAGTGTGATTTGAAACATATTTGGCTGATATTTCTGGCATGTCAGTGGCTGCATAGACACACCGTCATTTTATTTTTATTACCTCTTTAAGTGAGTACCATGAGTGGTATATTTTTCTCTGTAGGCAACAATGACATCACTGTAATTTATCAATGATTGGTTGGCCTGTTGTGCAGAGTTCAATTCCAGCCAGAGAGGTTTTTAAGATGTTTAACATTTGTGAACTGGAGATAAGCACCGCACCAAGTTTGTCACTCTACTTGATTCATAACTGATAACTGAGTACTTGACTTAATACAAGGTCCTTCCAGCAGGCTTTATAACATCTACAAGCCTCTGTGTTGTCCCTCAAGCTACAAATCACAGCTAAAACTCCTTCAAATCACACCCTGTTAAGGAAATAAAATATTGCATTACATAATCCGATATATCCCTAAAAAGACAGGTGGCCATGGCAGGAATGGCACTGATCACAGGTTTGTTTAACCAGAGTTGTCCTAGGGTTAAACAACATTTTTTAAAAAGAACTAATGAGAGAGTATCTAAGTGGTCACTGAACCTGCTGGAAATAGTATATGTTAGTATTTTGAAAGAAGGATACGTTGAATAATGTGGTCCTTGATGCAAGATGTCTGAATAAAATATGGGATGGTCATGGATGGAACCTATCTGATCATAGGCCTGCTACATTAAGGCTAACCTGAAGTTTAAACAACAACCCCTTTAACCCTTTAGCATTTAGATTACTCTGCCAAATATAATCCATAATTTATTCAGATTATTTTGAATTAATCATAGCTTCAATATTTCAATAATATAATTGTTTATTTTTAGAATGACATTGTAGGGTAGGTATGAGAGGCCAGATCTAGCCAATTTGAACATAAAAACAGGTAGAATATTTGAGCCAGATATGGTCAGTTTAAATGCTAAAGGATTAAGGATCAAGTAACACCTTAAAAAGGACAACTATCATATTAATCCTTTAGTATTTAAACTAACCATATCTGACCCAAGTATTCTACTAGTTTTATGTCCAAACTGGCCTGATCCAGCCTCTCACACCTACCCTACAAGTCATTCTAAAAATAAACAATCATATTATTGAAATCTTGAAGCTAAAAGACGTGTGATTAATTCAAAATAACCTGAATAAATTACAGATTACATTTGACAGAGTAATCATCATCATTATCATTTAGCATCCATTTTCCATGCTGGCATGGGTTAGACAGTTTGACTGGAGACTGGCAAGCCGAGGAGCTGCGCTAGACTCCAGTTCGTTTTGGCTTGGTTTCTACGGCTGGATGCCCTTCCTAACACCAACCACTCCAGAGAGTGTACCGG
>JAOPUL010003388.1:14579986-14590186 GCA_027564515.1 Octopus rubescens | reverse complement strand
TATGTATGTATGTATGTATGTATGTATGTATGTATGTATGTATGTATGTGTATGTGTGTGTGTGTGTGTGTGTGTGTCCTTGTGTCTGTGTTTGTCCCCCACCACCGCTTGACAACCGATGTTGATTAGTTTACGTCCCCGTAACTTAGAGGTTCGGCAAAAGATATCGATAGAATAATACCAGGCTTGAAAAAATAAGTACTGGGGTCGATTCATTCGACTAAAAATCCAAGGCGGTGCCCCAACATGGCCGCAGTCTGACGACTGAAACAAGTAAAAGAAAGATAAAAGAAAGATCAAGTAATTGCCACATCTTAACCTGTTTTGTTTATATTATTATCATTCCATGTGAAGGCGGCGAGCTGGCAGAATCGTTAGTACGCCGGGCAAAATGCTTCGCGGCATTTAATCCGTCTCTACGTTCTGAGTTCAAATTCCGCCGGGGTCAATATTGACTTTCATCCTTTCGGGGTCAATAAAATATGTACCAGTTGAGTAGTGGGATCGATTGAATCGACTATCCCCATCCCCGAAAACTTCAGGCCTTTGTTCCCAGTATAGAAAGGATTATTATCAATCCATTCATTTACATTTATCCCCATTTTATAAAATTTCTTTTATTCTTTTCGCGATTCCGGATATTACTTCACAGTTTTTATTTCAACGTCGGTCTTACTCAGGGGACGTCACTTCAAACGCCTTCGTTACATAGCAACAAAGAGTTAGCTGCCCTTCCATGTAAACAAAATACTCGACGCTCACCAAGTTAAATTATCGAAACTTTTATCTTAAAATTATTAGACTGTCTGAGAGTATGAATGAAGTTGTTGGAAAGCTGATGTTTATTTTTCATTTGATTTAAAGTTTAGCGAAAGTAGGTGATTTATTTTATTTTATTTTATTGTTGTAAAAGGATTTGTTTTTATTTTTACCAATAATTTAAGCCACCTGTAAATTTAGAAACATCCACAATGGACGTAGAAGTAAAATCGTTGATAGATTACATATCTAATTGTAACGACGTAAAAGAATGTCAAAAATACATTCGGAAAGCGTTTGATATGATTTTACAAATTGATCATTTACAGTTTACAACAGATATTCCACATGCAACATCAACCAACATTTTAATACAATGCACCGATTTGGCTATTAAAAATTCTGTTAATGATATTGCTGAAGAATGCATCAATCTCTTTTTTACAAGAGCCGTTGCAACTGATCCCAATAGATGTGTGGCATACTTATATATGGCTCAATTGTCAGCACCAACGAATATTTTTGATACTGCACATTTAGAAAAAGCAGGGCAACATATCACGAGAGCAATCAACTTAGCCGTTAAGAACCCCGCTTTGCACAATGAAATCTATAATGCTTCAGTACTTTACTGGAAGTTGTGTCATCCATTTTTGCGTCCCGGTTTCTATCATCATGTCATAAACACTTTGCATGTTATTGTCAAAGCTCTTAATGATTTGAACAACATTAACTATAACTGGAAATCGATATTGTCCATAACACTTACTGAAATGTATTTAAAAACTGGCAAGAAATCTGAAGCTGTTGAAATTGCTAAAACTGCAGTTGTTTTTATTAAAAAATATGCGCTATCTTTCTATAAAAGACTATTTGAACTTATTGTTCGTTATCAATTGGTTGATTTAGTTATCAGCCAAGCACAACTTAAAAGTTCGGCTGAACTGTTTGCTTTTTACACTATAATTAAACTGAATTGTGCTACTGATACTAAAGACATCAGTAGAGAAATATCTAAAGTAATGGTGCAACTTAACATATTAACTCAAAGTAGTGATAACTGTGGATATGCTGAAGAGCTAAGTAATGTGAATACGTCTCCTCGTGATGGCAAGAAAAAGGCTCTTTCTAAGGATGTGATACAAAATGTTCGATATGTTTCAGAAGATGGTTCAGAACGACAATATATATTACTTGAGTTGACACGCCTGTGTGTAAAGAATAATTTAATATCATTTGCTGAAATGTGTATTAATTCAGCTATGAAATCTTTCAAATATAAGAAAGAGTTTTACACTCAGTTTAAGTTTGCAGAAAGCGAAATAATGGTAAAATCACTTGGTGCCAACCAAGAATCCTATACCAGAAAATCAGTTAAAACTCGATTGAAAGCAATAAAACTTTGTGAAGAAAACATTATGATAGCTATGAAACAGCATGATGCTCCTTCTGTACAGTGTGGATGTGCCACTCTGTGGAATCTTTCTCTTCCATTATTGCAGTCAAACTTACGTTATCATTTATGTAAACCTTTAACACTTGTTGCAAAGGCACTTGAAGACATTCAAAGTCTCTTTGTTCAACTTCGGTGCCAAGTTCATCGGGAATTAGCTTTGTGTGAGGAAAAGGAACATATAAAAATTGCCATAAGCCACTTAAAAAAAGCTATTGTTTTGGATGGTTCAAAATTGTATCAAAATCAACTGAGTTTGAAATTGAACCGCTTGACATTACTATCAGAAATGTATTCAAGTCCAGACAATCCAGAGGATATTGCTGGAAGGATCATTGAACAGGCGCGAGAGGTAAAATCACTTGGAACAAAGGAAGGTATGCGAGCTCTTCTTATAAAAGCAGGAATCACATTGTCACCAGATGCATTCCAAACAGTTCTTGATAGTGAAAGTTTGTTTTTTGAAAAGGTCAAGCTTTCACCAAATATGACAGATCAGCTTGCTGAACGTGTTCAAAAATATAATGCTAATATTAAAAAAATTGATGGCCATTTACTTAGAATTGGAGAGAAATGTGATCATATTCGGATGCATCTTTGGGCAGATTTATCAAAGGTTGCTCGGAAGCATGGTGCTTGGGATGTATGCCGTACAGCAGCCATGTTTTGTCTTCTTTATGATGACAATAGATGGCTAACAGCATACAAAGATAATAGTGCTACTGCAACAGATTGCAGTTCAGTTGATAGTGCATTCAAATCTGAAGAGAATTTTGAAGAAATGGCATGTATAAGAAAGAAAAAATTTATGAATGAAAAATTATCTCTCAATGAACGGGAACATGTTCGTCTTTTAGCAGAGATCAACTTTATTCAAGGAGAAGCTTATTTAAACTTGCTTTATCAAGAAAATGTAAAACTAAATGATTTGCCAGTTTATCCTCAAGATTATAGCAAACATGGCAAACATTATGAAGCAACTGATCCAGCTGATGACAAAGACTGGCAAATATACTGTCAGTGGATTCAGCAAATGAATTTCAAAATTACTTCAAATTTTCTTCGAGGTCTTAATCTTGGATACAACCTGAATGACAGTCACATTGTTGGTAATGCTGCTACTTATCTTTGGAATTACAACCTCCATATTATTGAGCAAAATCGTCAATCTGAAATTGTTGGTTGTTTTACAGCTATTTTAGAAGGTATTCAAAAAGTTGATTACAGCGAATTTATTATCTTACTTATAAATATCTGTATAAATTTGGCTACAGGACTTATGATGCCATGGATGCCTTCAGTTCCAGATAGAAATTCTGAATCACAAACTCCAATTTATCAATATACAGAAAGACCTAATGCACCAAAAACTCAATCAAAATCTCCACAGGTATTTATTTCACCTCAAGCTTTACCTGATCTTAAAAGAGCCTTAGAAGTCTGTGAATATGCTATTGAGATTACCAATAAAAAAAAGCACATTTTTTCCATACCTTTACCTATAAAAACCTCATTGTTAAAAACTTGGGTCATAGCTAAGCAAATGTCACAACAGCAGATAAATAGAAGCACAAATAAAGATGATGATTCCGAGAAGCATATATCACAAATTATTATCGATATAGAAATGTATACCCATACAAAAAATGGGGTTATGGAATTCAAAGACCTATTGCCATTGCCAAATTTAGTTACCGTTATATTGAAACAACAATGGAAAGATGATTTGATTAAACTCCAGCTTTGTACTCAATTAGCTGAAATTCTCTATAGCTATAAAAACTATGAGCTTGTGATTAAAGTTGCAAAAGCAGTAACAAAGTCGTATCTGACAGAAACATCTCCCATTTGCGCAAAAGAGAAGACCAGAAGTAGCATAGATAATAATCACTTGGAAGAAAAAGTTAGTTATTTGTTTCTTTTGATGGGCCAAAGTATGGCTGAAAATATGGAAGGGCAATCTGATAGGTGGGAAACTATAAATCATTTTATAAAAGCTGCAGAGTTTTCCATTCCATCACATAATTATCAGATTTTGATGAAAGCTGCCAGAAATTATTGGAATGTAATTCAACCTTTGATTAATATTAGCTCTGAAAGAAAATCTCTGAGAGCGTCTCTTCAAGAAATCCTTTCCTATATATCCAAAGTCACAAACAAAATCACAGAGTTAAACAGTATTGAAAAAAACAATTCCTATGTACCTGATCTTAATCGAATCACAGTATATGGCTATGTTGGGAGAAACTGGGAGAGTGAACCTATTATAACTAATGATGATGATGATGACCAGAAACTCCAGGTCTCTTTATATAATGTCTTATGTGATAGCTATGAAGACTGCAATAACTGGGAAATGGTTATTAAAACCCTCAACACTGCTATCGCCGACCTGCCACATAGTTATCATAAAATTCAATTATTCAGACGAAGAATTATGGTCAAAGCAAAACTGGGGGAAAACATGTTAATGGATCTCCAAAGATTTCGAGATGAAAAAGAAGATTTTGTTGCAGTGATGTGGCGAGACATAGCTTTACACAGCAATAAATTATCTGAACAATGTATTGCATATCAAAAGTCAATTGAAAGTCTGTCAAATAAAGAATACAATTGGCAGAAAATTGATTATCTCCTTGAATTCAGTGAGTGGCTTTATACATACCAAATGCCAGAACAAATTGTTGTGGATCAAATAGAATGGGCTATAGATATTCTTATGAGCATGACTCCAGAAATAAACAGAGCAATATCAAAAGATAAAAGATCAGAAAGTAAAATATCAAGAATTAGTGCTTTATCAGCCATAGAAGACACTACTCTTCAAGACATAAACAGTTTTCCTAATTCCAACAATAGTGTCAGTTATTCAAGCCCTTGTTATTATGTTCCTCAGGAGAAAGAAATTATTATTGGAGCCCCACTTCAAGACTGTACTGCAATTACAGAAAGAATGACCGATGTAAAACAACTGAATTATTTGATCAAATGTTATGTCCTTTTGTGTGAGATTTACACTCCTGCATCTCCTTCTTATCAAAGATATTCTCTCTTGGCTTACTCAATGACAATAAGGTTGTGGCAAGTGTGTGTTGCTGCTGCATTAAACTGTTATGTAGAAGTCTCAAAGACATTTATCATGAAAGTGTCTGCAAACAAAACTGATGCAAAACAAAAGGGAAAAAACCCCAAAGAAAAACCTGAAAACTGTACTTCTCCAACAAAAGAAAGGAATAAAAAGAAATTCTTAAGCACTAATATTTCTTCTCTAACTTCAGAAGAATGGGCCATATTTGAAGCACCTTGTGATTTAGAGGAAATTTTTACTCATCAAAGTTTAGAGACTACAGGAATTAATGAAAATACCTTTCCCACTCCAATGGTAAGCTTGTATTACTTTGATAAATTGGTAACTAATCTTCAAAATATTGGGTTTCATCATTTAACTTTACCAGTGTTAGCTTTGAGCCATACCATAGCTTCATTTGTGGCACATTCTAAATCCTTTGTTCTTTATACTCATTGTAAAAGAATGGAAATATGTGCTGAGCTCCATTTGCCACAATGTTCTTCCTTCCATGAAAACATCATCAATCAGATGTCTGGTATTGCTCCTAATGAGTTGATTGAAATAAGAGAGAAATTTCATGAATATGTTCAAGAAAGGAATAACTATTGTATGAAACCAGACATTTCATCGGATGTAAGAAAAGAAAAATCATTTCATAAATGTCATTTAGGACATTATTTTCAAGACACTTTAGTCTATCAAATTTGGACAAAGACTGCTGAAGCATTGATCGAGCAAACACACTACCAGCTTGCCAGGAAATACTTATATGAGGCTTATAGGTTTGCCATAGGTTTCAAAGATACATTCTACCAAGGAAAATTATGCTTTTTAAAAGCTAAACTTGCTTTTGTTGAGGCTCAATACAAAGATGCTTTTGATTTATGTATGAAAGCTGAGGAAATTGTGGTAGGTGATATGGAATGTTGGTATGAAATAGTGATGTTAAAAGCTGATGCTGCTCTTCACACTTTTCCTAAAAATGGATATGAATTTGTTGAACAGTTTCTACAAAAAATCATTAAAGAATTTGAAAAGTTATCTTTGATCAGACCAAACCAAGCCCTTGGTTATCGTTGTACAGTGGCTTTAATTCAAGCAAAACTTGGTGAAGTTCAAATTAAATACCATATAGATCAATATAACAACCTTTCTTCTGCTTTTGTACAAGATATATTTCAATCATCATTAAATTATTTTGTCATTTCAACAGAATTTCTTCTCAAGAATAAGTTTACAAAAGCTGCTGTTAAAGTCATGCATAACCATGCCAAATTATTACATCAAATTGCTCTTGCAACCACAAATGACACTAAAAGCTTGCAATTATATTATCTACTCTCTGTAAAAGTCTTTACTGAAGCCATAAAGTATACTCAAGCTATATTTTATGATATAATGATGATACTTCCTAAAGATTTTAACTTAAGTTTACCTATTCATCGAGAATTGTCTAATTTGCAGAGCAGTTGTGCTGAAGTTATGGTTGAGATTCAAACGATCCAAACCAATGATGAATCTGAAAAAATACAAAAACACCAACATGATATTGAAAGGATAAAACTAGAAGAGGAATTTATCAATAAATCTCCTGATTATTTGGAATCTGAGAAAGAATGGATAACAAGCAAGCAGTGGATTGCTAATGAAATTCTGTCACAAGCAACTTCAGCACATAGTCTTGCTAGAACAATACAGTGGATTAAATCTAAAAGTTTGCTTATCATTGGCAAATGTTTGCTAAATTTGTCATTCTTAAAACAAGCAGATCCCTCTCTATTATGGTTACTGTTTGAAAAAGCCATATATAAAGAGACACCAGATACTGAAAACGTAGAATCTGATGAAAGCAAAGATGGAAAAAGTCCTAATAACTTAAATCAAATTCCGATTTTAACCAGGAAAATTACAGAAATAAAATGGAAGGAGGACATTTCCTTAGCTTATTTTACTCAAGCAGTTGAATGCTTAACTCAAGCTTTAAATACTGCTTTTCAACTTAAACAAACAAATATAATTATGCAGGCTTCATATGAACTTATGAACTCCATTGGTCAATTTGATGTTATTACTTCATCTCATTTCCTTGCTTTATACCAAAGTTGTCAGGCATCTTGTCATTTAAAGAAATTACTAAGAATCAGCCAGCCAAACCCTTACAGTTGTCGTTTGGCTGCACTTTTGCATCAAAGAAAACACATGTTAAATAATTATGTTGAGAAAAACTTCATCTGCACTGATACTTTTTCTTCTGTAACAAATTCATTGGAAACAGAGTGGCAGGCTTGGAAAAGTACAATGATTTTAACAAATCATTTTGATATCACAAAGGAATTCCCTTTCAACTTCAACTTTATAATTCTACAGCATTCCCCTGACAAAAATTTTCTATTTTATAGTCTTCTGGACAAGTACAAATCAGCTAAAAGTGCAGCAGCCCCTAAACAACCAACATTAAGTACAACACAGGGTCTATTAAAACGATTTTCTCTGTCAAAATGCAGAGTTAATCCTGATAAACTACACAAGCTTCTAAATATGTTAAAGCTTTATAAAAATAACATCAGGAAAGTGTTGCTCAAAAGAGAATTCCAAGAAAGAACTCAGTCTGACTATAAAAACATGCTTGATACTTTAAAATTTGAACCCTGTGATTCAAATATATCAGAAAATGTTGTGACTGAGAATGATGAAGACTGGATACAAGAAAAATTTGAAGAAATTGTTACCTTAATGGAAGATTATTTTGCTCCTATAGTTAAGCCACTGCGAACAGCTTTGCAAACATCTTTTTCACCATCATATTCAAGCACTTTTATTAAAGATTATACGGATAAGGGTTATATTATAATTTTAGCTGACTCAGACTTACTTGAACTTCCTCTGGAATCTTTGAGTGTATTTCATGAATTTGAAAATATAATATCTGTGTCGCGAGACATTTCTTTGCAATTATTTTACCATAGATTCCACCAAGAAGAAGTCGTTGAGGAAACTAAAGACAAAAAGAGAAAAGATAAAAAACAACAGCCACAACCACCAACCCGTGTACCAGTATTTAAAGAAACTGGTAAGAAACGGAAAAGAGAACTCGTTGATCATGTAATGCCACCATGGGGTCAATCTATTGATACAGATTCATTCAAATACATGGTGGATGTCAATTATGAATTTAGTGAATCTGAAGAATATGATTTCTGTAAGAATTTTAAATCTCTCTTAGCTGAATATGAACAACAGTATACATCTCATTGGATTGGGATTAGTGGAGATATTCGAAATGCAAGCAATGGAGAATGGGAAACATATCTAAATGAAAGTGGATCTTTCATTTTCTTTGCTCCTTACAAACTAACATCTTATTTAAGTACAGCAAAAATTCCTGCATTTAATATTTCAAAATGTATGTTGGTATGTCAATTTGATTTAAGCGAAAATTATTTGAGCTATAGACGCTTTTCTTGTCAGGATGCTTTAAAATCAGAGCACATTTTAGCTTTGGAAAATCCAGTTACAACAGCATTATTGTTCAGTCTAGCAGGAGTACATTGCATAATGAGTAATCAGTGGTCATGCCAAGCCAGTCAAAACATATATCAGTTTAGGACAGCCATGAAATATTTGCTGTCTTATGGGAATTCTACTGGAGAAGCACTTCGATATATTCAGGCACCATATTTGAAAGTGGAGTCAATTGATAGCACAGAAGACAATATTAACAAACAAGAAAAAAAGGTTACTAAAAAGCCTTCAAAATCTGAAAAGAAAAAAGATCCCAAAATTGGTGTGACAACTAGTTATGTATCTCTTGATCGAATTAAGTCCTTTTCAGGAATTGATAAAGAACTAAAACCTAGCTGGTTTAACATGGTGTGTTATGGATTACCAAATTTATATGTGACACAGAGTTTATAGAGGGAAAAAAAAAAATGTTCAAATTCTATATTTCTGAGATGAGGAATTGTGTCCTCATCTTGATTGTTGCTTTCACTACATTTCGGCTGTTGTAAACTCCAGCCTTCTTTGGGTGTCTTGTGTTGAACTTGGTTGTTGTATTGGAATTTTGAACCAAACAACCGAATTCAACACAAGACACACGAAGAAGGCTGGAGTATAGAACAGTCAAAACATAGTGAAAGCAACAATCAAGATGAGGATACCAGTCTGACTAGAATATAAACAGTAGACATAAAATAAATGTTGAGTTAAAAATTCTCAGTGTATATGAAATACAGTTTATGTAAATTTTAATGATCACTTCTTCCTCTAATATAATTCTACTCACATCTAGAATGCATTATAGGAATCAACCCCAGAACATGGCTGATATATTATTTTATCAACCCTTGAAGATGAGAAACAAATTTAACCTCAGCAAGATTTGAACTCAAAACGTTAGAGGCTGTAATTAACTGCAACAATTTTGCCAATCCACCACCAAGAGCTTCACTAGGTCTTCTGACTTTGATATGATAAATATATCATTTTGTTTTGTTTTTTTATTATTATTTCAACTATAATGGTAAAACAAAATAATAAAACAGTCTAATATGAAATAAGACAGAAGATGCTGTAGAACAGGACGTACACATCTGAAGAGTTAAAACTATAACTCAGTTTCAATTTTAAGTTGAAGAGATTTCATTTCTTGGTTGACATAAGTTTCAGTTTCAATTTTTGGTTGAACTAATTTTCATTTTAATTATGCTGTTAATTCTTTAAAAAAAACACACACACACACACATGCACCCATGCCCCCATCTCTTCACCATCACCTTAATTCTTGTTTGTAATTCCAGAATGGGGCAAACTTTGTGTCTTGAAAATAGAAACTAATATGAAATATATCTGATAAAGACGTATATGTTCATATATATATATATATCATCATCATCATCATCATTTGATGATGATGATG
>JAOPUL010003388.1:14542959-14553963 GCA_027564515.1 Octopus rubescens | reverse complement strand
CATCCAGCTGTAGAAACCAAGCCAAAAATAGACTGGAGTCTGGTGCAGCTTGCCAGTTTCCAGTCAAACCGTCTAACACATGCCTGCATGGAAAAACAGACGTTAAATGATGATGATGAAGTTGGAAAGTATTAAAAAGGTCAATAATGTTCAATTGGAAATATAGAATAGAAAATAGGTAAAGAGAAACAACAGCCAAAGTAGGGTTTTATAAACAATGATTTTATTTTGAATGCCATCTTCAAACAATACTTAATACATAAACCTCAATTGTAGTTGGTATGACATGAAGAATAGGTCTAAAGACATACTGACATTGGAATGATGTAAATGATAATGATATGGGAAGTGTGGGGGGGGGGTGAAAAGATATTTTCGTAAATAATTATGAGTAACAAACACCCTAATCACAGAGTGCAAAATTGCCAAACTTCTATGCAAGATTCAGTAAGTACAGTCTATTTTGACATTTATAGAACTAGAGATGTGCTATAATTATATTCTAGCTTTAAAAAAAAAAAAAGATCTAAAACCACAATAGTAACTTAGATAAGATCAATTATTATTTTTTTTTTTTCATTTTACTTGGGGATGGGGGTGCTCAATAATATCATTTGATACAATCAATACAATGTTTGTTTATTTATGTCAATATCCAGTCATTTCTCATTATTTTCAAATCGGAGTTCTTTGGGAATGAAAACTTCTATCCTACTCTGTTTAAACCACAGCCATGCATAACAATAATTAGAATGCTAAAAGCATTCATCTCAATAATTTTTAAGCTTTTTTTTTACAATGCCTATACTGTTTGTTATACAATATATTCTTGTGTAATATATATATAGTTTACTAATATAACAAATGGATAGTTTTCATTAAGTGTTTTTATTTATTTTATTTTTTTTTGGTTTTTTCTTTTTGAAATTTACTTTTAATAACTAACAAAAAGATGTGCACATGACATTATTGCTTCAAACAGATCACACTGCTTTCTCATTTGAAATATAAAGCAAGATGGAAAAAATATAAAAAATAAAAAATGAAATTATCCAAATGCTATGGGTGATTGAAAAGAAAAAGAAATTATCTTCATAAAAAAAACCATTACCATATTGGCAGATTAAAATATTTCTATTCTATTCTATCTTATGATATCTTTCATATATGTTTATGTGAACAAGACAATATATATATATATATCGAAGTTCATGCAAATTAAACATTTGAGTAAATTCATCAAATTGGATTTTAAATGAATTTTGGATTAGCTGCAAATTTGCATAATTGTAATAAAAATAAAAAAATTTAAACTGTATTCATGTGAATGGAATGTTCACCAAAAGTAAGAGAAATACCAAACTTCATTTAAAATTTTTTTTTTTCCTTTGGATGGTAAAAGCTAGATTTTTCATGCTTCAATAACATTTAATTTGACAGTTTTGAAATAAACTATCGTGTTGCAAATAATTTTTCCTCAGATAGAGTTAGCTACTATAACTTGTTTTGGTGCCCCACATCATCAATGTGACAGCTGATTCAGATAGTTAATTACAGACACTTTTAAGGATCTGAGATATAAGAAATAATTTTGTGTCTGAAATAATGTGTGGGTAGATAAGGATAACAAAAACGATAAATGCGTTTCTTAATAGAGTGTTATATAACTAGTTATTACAGAAGATAAGGGATCATATTGAAAAAATATATACTGTCAACAAAACCCTAGCCTTTATACCTAATTTTTGACTTTTGAAGAGACTTTGGGTTCCAAATTAACTTGCATTAATTTTTTAAGGAGACATTCTCAGACACACACATATCTTTGTATTATATTTTTAATTATATTATATTATATTATATTCTCAGACACACATATATCTTTGTATTATGTTTTTAAAATGTTACTATGTATGTATAAGAAATATTGATTTCAAATTTTGGCACAAAGCCAACAAGTTCAGAGGAGGGGAAAAGTCGATTACATCGAACCCCAGTGTTCAACTGGTACTTATTTTATCAACCCCGAAAGGATGAAAGGCAAAGTTGACCTCAGCGGAATTTGAACTCATAACGTGAAGACAGAGGAAATGTCGCTAAGCATTTTGCCCAACATGATAATGATTCTGCCAGGTCACCGCCTTACTTATAAGAAATATTATAAGACCTTAAGTATCCTACTCTGGTTTACTGGTACTTTGGCTTGAACTTCATAAAAGAGATTTAATAATTTTTTTTTTTTCAACAGATAGTGTGTTTTGTTATTGATAATTTAAACGATAACGATAACAAATAGTAATCAGCCAATTCTGAAGTGTTCCTACCATTCTCATGGACAATCGTTTACATCAATATTATTCATGAAAATAGGAAAATAATAATGGATACCACATACAAATAGCATAATTGGTTAATGCACCAAATTCTTAAAATAAAAGAATGATTTGTTTTTAAAAAAACAACTGAAGTGAAATAAAAGGAAGATAACGATGATTAATAATTATTGAAACATTCATCTACTACAGCTGAATTTTCTGTCATAACATTTTTTTTTTTATGTAGTTCCATCCATATATGATTGAGGTGATGTTATTTCTATAATCCAAACATGAAATATAAACATAGGATCAATAAGCACTTGCAGGTAGATATCTAATTTATGATAGCTTCTAATTAAGGGGGGAAAAAATAACCATTTAAATTTGAACAATTTTTACAGTCACTTATATTGTAAAATATAGTAATTCAATTTAACTCATAAAAATTTTAACACAAAAAAAAATTGTAAAGAAAACAATATAGTATGTATATCAAAAGAAATAAGGTTTGTTATTTGTGGCTCATAAATTTGCATAAGGTGTATACATGAAATGAATAAGAGTAAGCAATAGCAAGTAACTGAAAAACCAACAATGATATTTTGTTTAAAGATATTAAATATCTTAAAGTCTTGTAACCATAACATTTTAAAGTAAATGAAAACAGTCAAACAAAAAACGTTTTTAATACATCTGTAGTCATAACTAGCAATTGGTCCCTCACAAACCTTCATCTTCATCATACTCCATCTTTTAATTTTAACCTGCTCTTCCTTCAATTAAATCAAATTTTCAATATTATGCAGCATTCTAGTGCTTTTTATTACATTTTTTTGTGTGTGTTTAGCACTAGTTTGTTTATTCCTTGCCTGAGTATTTTGGGGGTTTTTTTTCCAGTTACATACAAAGGGATACTTTAATCCAGGCCATTACTCAGAACTGCATATTGTTGCAAGATGAAGCATTACAAAGTTATATTTTATAGATGACAGAATATGTTGAGTGTTAACTTTAGGATAAAACTTCTACATGCTGTAATGACATGGATGGTGATTGTCTAACTCATTAGCATTCAAACTGGCCAGATCTGGCCTCTCACATCTACCCTACATCATTCTAAAAATATGCAATCACATCATCAAAATCTCAAAGTTATGAGATAATGGATGATTAATTGAAAACAATGAATAAATTGGCATTACATTTGACAGAGTAAATCCAAATGTTGAATAATTATCCAAAATTAAGATAATTCCTCTATCATTTGTGCCATAATTCAGTTAAAATTTATGGTAACTCTAGAAAAACTAGCCTGACCATAAAATAAAATCTACTTCAAATAAAACCATGTCTATATTTGTTTAACAATGTAAATTCAAAGCTCCCCAGATATTCAACAAAGTTTAAAGTAATTTTTCAGGATGAAAATAAAATATTGAAATAATTTTAAATAAAAAAATTTAAAAAAAGAGATCAAACTGAACAGTATTTTAAAAAAAAAAAAAAATCACATTCTTTTCATGATGCAAAAAGTTGCATCTCTTTACATTAAAAGGTAATAAAATAAATACCAAACTGATACAGGTACTGGGGGTTGATATGATCGACTGAAACCCCTTGAAGGCAGTACCCCAGTATGGTCACAGTCTTATGACTGAAACTGGTAAAAGAATAAAAGAAAGAATTTGCTTATCAAAAAGTAAATATAAACAAGTTGAACGATGTCCTTTCTATCAACTGTTGAAGATACAATGGACGGAAAGGTATAGTTTTGTGAATATAAATATATATATATATATATATATTATACACACAAAATTTTAAAAGAAATTAAAAAAAAAATAACATCAAAATAAAATTCATGTTACACAAGTTGGACGGATATTTTCTCTTTTTTCTTCAAAACTGAGTCTAAGATTACGTTCCTCATGATATGTAACAAAAAACTCCCCCAGAGAATCTAAGCAGCAGTATAACTGGTGATAAGTTTTCATCAATGATATTCAATTATTTTAATCAGCATGAATAGTTTATATAACTCAACACTGAACTATAAATATATATAAGGAATTATGCAATTAACAAATATTTGGAAACAACAGATCAGATTGAAAAAAAAAAAAAAACAGAATTACAAACAAATTCTCTCCTGTCTTGGAGGAGATTAAATTGTAATTTAAGTGGATTATCTTGAAACTAAAATGTGGTGGTTTCAATATCTTAAAATGATCAGTTACTCAAGTAAAATATTATCTCAGATTATTTTCTAATATATGAACTGTAATGAATTCAAACATTTAACTTAGTTTTTGCTCATATTTTCTGAAATCTTCAAGTATTAGTCTCGTTCTTTTTGCTGTGTCATGTGTGCACCAAATAAATTTCCACAATTAAAAAAAAAATGGAAAACAGCAGCAAAAAACAACAAATAACTAAAAATAAAGAAACCCAGAGTTAATTCAATCATTGTGTATGGGATGTTTACATACTCGACATTAATTTGCTATTGTCAAGATTTATAACATCTAGCAAGATCTATTTCCAGCAAACTATGATGATAATATTGTGTAATAGTTACTCCAAATGATGACAAATTACAGGTAATAGTTTGGTTTAAATTTTGACCTTCTTTGAAATTATACATAACTGTTATAAAAAAAAAATTGATCATTTCCTAGTGAGTCTAAGAAAATGCCAACAGTTATCAAATTTGACAAAAATGACTAAACTTCATGATAATTTCAATGAAGACTAAGAAGAAACTAGGAACAAAATTTCGTTTTTATCATAAGCTGTACAAGCTATGACTTTCCCTTCATCTTGGACGAAACAACTTCCAACTATTTGACTGTCAACATGGTACTGACTTCCAGCAACAGAAATCTGAAATTATTGAAATAAATGTAAACATTAACTTTTCTGTTTTCCTTCACACCATCAGATCAATATCATTGGGGTTTTTTGGGGTTTTTTTATTATGTGTGTGTATCTAGTTTCAGATTAAAAGACTACAGTTTATTGTCAAAGTCTACATCAACTCACATAGTCTCTTATAACTCACATATACAAAAACACATCACTAACTCTCTACAATATTACAGCAAGGCAATAAAAAAAATCAATCACTTTCCTCAGGCTACCTATTGGCATTCCGTAGGTTATAACAATGAGGGTTCCGGTTGATCCAATCAATGGACCAGCCTGCTTGTGAAATTAACATGCAAGTGGCTGAGCACTCCAAAGACACATGTACCCTTAATGTAGTTCTCGGGGTGGGGTGGGGATTCAGCAGGACACAGAATGCAACAAGGCTGGCCCTTTGAAATACAGGTGCAACTCACTTTTGTCAGCTAAGTGAACTGGAGCAATGGGAAATAAAATGTCTTGCTCAAGGGCACAACGTGCCACCAGGAATCAAACTCACAACCTTACAATCACAAGCCAAATACCCTTAACACAAAATGTATACACAATGTTACCAGATACTTATACATTGATTGATTGTTATTACACTAATTAATTTTGTTCTACTCAGAGTTTGTTTTTTTTCAAATTTATTAAAATATTCTAAAACAACAAACAAACAATAATTTTAAAATATGAAAATCTCAAATACTAACATGGTATAAGATAAGCCAGTTTCTATCATCAAATAAATTAGCTATTTAATGACTACCAGCACCTTTGCATGGATTCATTGGTCAGTCTTTGTATATAAGTTTCCAATATCCACACTAGAAGGCTTTGAGGGGTGGGGCAGCAGGTTCCTGTGGAAATGGCTATCCATACAGAAACTGTGCAGCATTACCCTGTATGGGCAGAATAAGTTGAAATTCCCCATTGGCAGAATTCATGGTGACTTGGGTTGGGAAGGAGCTACTAAGACTCCAGTGACCCATAAGTCTCTCAGGCTGGTATTGAGGTCAGCATGGAGGAGGAGAGCAGTAAAGTCTGTTGGGTTGTGGGTAAGGCATAGAGTGTGTATAGTACCTCGTGGAAAGGCTAGAATGGGTAGCAGCACAATCCCTCGCTTATGACAAGGTAAAAAGAAAGAACAGGAGGTTACTGGCCAGAATGAAGTGCGAGTTTCAATTGAGGAGATGTAAGTCAGCAAGAGTGTTGGAATGCAACACCAGGGAGCCTGGTTAAGATGGGAACAAGCAGTTGCATGCAAAAACTCATGGCATGAACTATGGAAAGTGGAGCAGCACCAGTTAAAATATATTCCTGATTCAGGCAGTTTACAACATTTTACCAAGCACATCAGACTTGTTCTGTTAGGGAAATGTGGTCACCAGCTCTCACACCTGTACATGAGGAGAGGGATCCTGGAGCACATCCTCAGTAGCTGTTCAAAAGCCCTGTGTGAGGGGCACTACCAATGGTGGTATGACCAGATCTTAATGGCCACATACAGATACTATCCACACTGCATATGCCTCAGTCCAATAAAAAATACTGCTTTTGTCAAGGTTGGTATGAAAATGACACCAGCTGCCATGTTCACCTCCCCAGGCCAACTGGCAACAGCACAAGACTGGGGGCTGAAAGTCAACTTGGTGACCCCAGAAATTGTCATCTCAACATTACTAAAGTCAGACATGGTGCTGATCTCAGAAGCATCCAAGTAAGTGGTTCTGTTAGAACTCTCCATTGCCTGAGAGGACCAAATTAAGGAGACAAACGAGAGGAAAAGAATGACATATGCTGAGCTGGTGGAGTTATGCCAAAACAATGGCTGGGAAGTAAGGTTTGATCTCATTGAGATGAAATGCAGAAGGTTCACAGGCCAGCCCCTCTGCAGAGCCTGTAGCATGTTGGTCATCACAGAGGCCAGTAGGTGCAAGGCCATCCAATTGGCTATAGGGGTGGCAGAGTTTGTTTTAAGGTAGCTGTGGATTAGAAAATGTGAGCCCTGGAAGGGATTGTGCTATCTGGAGCAGTGCTAACTGGACTCAAGCTGAGGATTGATCAACCCTGGTTGGCTTGTCTGGGTAAGGGTGTCTGATTGTTGAAAGATGTGAAACAGCCAATGATCCCCAGGAAACATCATTAAAGATGTGTCCAGGATAATTAGTGAAAAAACATAAAGCTTCATCTAACACATGCAAACACAAAAATATGAATGTTAAATTGGTGTTGATTAATACAATGATATAAATATTGATTTCACATGTTGGTACAAGGCCAGCAATTTTTTTTGGGGTGGGGAGGTTAAGTCGATTACATCAACCCCAGTGCTCAACTGGTACTTATTTTATCGACCCCCAAAAGGATGAAAGGCAAAGTCAACCTCGGTGGAATTTGAACTCAAAACATAAAGACGGATAAAATGCTATGCTAACGATTCTGCCAGTTCACCACCTTATACAATGATATAAATATTAATGAAAAAAATAAAGAAATTTTTTTAATGTTAGGCTGGGTAGATTAAAAAATATGTTTTCTAACCATCCTAGTTTACAGGATAGATATAAAAGAGGATACTACAGTTAAAACTATGGAAGTAATTTCTAATTCCTTTTTGCACAATTAATTCTAAAGTAACCTTTAAAATTTTACCAAATTTAAAAAGACAAAAAAGAAAAGTATGAAATTTACCTGTGGGAATGGATCTTTACTCAAATACCACAACCTCACAAATGAATCTTCTCCAGCAGATAATACCTGAAAAATAAATGGTTAGATTATTAATGAAATGAATATAATAGCAGTAACAAAATAAGTCATTGTAAGTCTTGAAAGGATTAGATCTTATTTCATGGCATTAAACAGATAAAAGAGGAATTCCTATCTTTTAGATACGATGCCAGTTTATTGTAAGTTTTATTGAGTCCACTTCACATTCAGCAAATGTTATTTAGCCAAAGCTGAGCATATTCCTCAGTATCAAGATCAGATGTGTATAGTTCTTGCATTGAAGTTCATCTCAGTAAGTGTTTCATAAGTTGTGGAGCTGTGCTAGTGGTACATACAGCATTATTGGAGAAGCTGTATCCTCATTTGTCAAACATCACCTTGGCTCTGACAACTCCTACTGCAAATAAGACTTTCAGAACAGAACAGGTTTTAATATTTCCCACAGATAGCTGAAATGGTGCCAACACTCAAATACACTGCAAAATATCTACAGTGGATTTAAACTGAAAATGCATATTTAAATCAATCAATCAATCAATCAGCTAAACATAAACAAAACTAAATCAATTAATTAATTATGCATAACAGTATACACTAGGTAATTCGTAGGTATACCTTACCTTCAATTTTTGAATTATAAACTTCACTGTAAAATGTAAACAAATGTTTTAAATTTCTCCATGGAGACTATTTTCATCTTTATTTGGAGATTCATCAGAGAAGTACCTTTAATTTCCATTGAAGGTGCATGGCTTAGTGGTTAGGGTTATTTAGCTAACAGTCATAAGGTTGTGAGTTCAATTGTGTCCTTGAGCAAGATACTTTATTTCCCATTACTCCAGTCACTCAGCTGACAAAGATTAGTAGTACCTGTATGTCCAAAGGGCCAGCCTTGTCACATTCTGTGTCATGCTGAATCTCCCTGAGATCTACATTAAGGGTACACATGTCTGTGGAGTGTTCAGCCACATGCACATTAATTTCACAAGTAGGCTGTTCTGTTAATTGGATCATATCGAACCCTTATCGTCATAATCGACAAAATACCTGCCAATACCTGCAGTGAGATTGATAGCTTCTAACTATTTATATAATTTCAGCTGAGTCCTGGTTTATGTTTGAAATAATCAGCTATAAATAGAAAATGAAGGTATGTTTGTTTACATTTCATAGTGAGACTCGTACTTTAAAACTGTAAATATACCTACAGTAAATTTCAAAATTAAATCACTTGACTTAATTAGATTGATATGTTTTTATTAATTTGACAAAGAAATCATCATCATCATCATCATCATTTAGCGTCCATTTTCCGTGCTGGCATGGGTTAGACTGGATTTAGACGATTTGACTGGAGACTGGAAAGCCGGAGAGCTGCATCAGAATCTAGTCTGTTTTGGCTTGGTTTCTACTGCTGAATACCCTTCGTAACACCAACCACTCCAGAGAGGGTACCAGATGCCTTTAACATGTCACCGGCACAGGTGTTTTTAATGTGTCACCGGCACGAGCAAAGTAAATATGAAAAGTAAATGCTAATCTATGCATCAATTCATGAATTTCTTGAGAAAAACATATGCCACAGAACTGCCCAAAACTAGACATCAATATTTAAGCATTGTCAAACCTAATTAAGTTACCTATGAAGAAAACTAAACAATATCAAAGTAAGCGATCCCCACAGACTATGAATCCACAAACACTTTCTACCTTACAAGAATGAATTAAAACCCAGAATAATGAAACTTAGATATAAGAAATTCACAATCGAGCATATTTTGTGTCAGAGAAAGGATTAAAAGTGGTGAAGAAGAGGCCTATAAGATGAACTTTGATTGTTTGAGTCTCCATGTGGAACATTTAATTCAAATAGGGAATAAGTAGAAAGAAACATGAAATATGTGTACAGAATTTTTAAAGTCCACCTGCAATAGACTAATAAACATTTTTCCAGTAAATCTTTTGTCTCTCATCCATTTAATACTAATGAAACCAAAGAATTACACAGCAGTTCTAAAGAATGTTGTTAACCAAAATATAAAAGAGCATAACATTCAATGAGAATAAATACATAAAGATATTTTTGAAAACTGCATATGTAGCAACTCACCAAACCAGTTTTGGGTGCAATGTCAACGGCATTGATCCAGCGGGTATGAGCAGCTACTTCAGCAGCAAGTGCTCCAGTTTTGGCACAGAAAACCCTCAGGTGCCCAGAGCCATAGCCACCAACTATGCACTCATTCCATATTGCAATAGTACTACAAGGACTCCTGAAATATAATAGATTACAGCAGACTTTATTTTTATCAAGAAAACATATTTAATTCTTTAGCATTCAGATTCCTCTGTCAAATGTAATACATATTCATTCAGATTGATTTGAATTAATCATGGATTATCTTGTAGCTTTGAGATTTCAATGATACGATTGCTTATGTTTTGAATGACATTGTTAGGTAGGTGTGAGAGGCCAGACATGGCTAGTTTGAACATAAAACAGGTGGGAAATTTTGAGATGGATATGGCCAGTTTAAATGCTAAAAGGTTAAAAACAAAAACTCTAAGAATTATTAAATATAACACAATATGCATGAACATTATATAATACTAGCATACTAGCCTTATCATCACCACTGTCATCATTTACATAAAGGAAATAATTGTGTGTGGGCATGTGCATGCATGTGTGTGTGCGTGTGTGTGTGAGTGCACGTGTGTATGTGTGTGCATGAATGTGTGCAAGTGTATCTGCACACACGTGTGTGTGTATGCATGTGAGTGCATGTGTGTGTGTGGGCATGTATGTGTGTGTGTTTATCCCTTTGCTAAGTATACTTGATGTCTAACTTCTCTTTTAGTTACCTGATATTGTTCTTTGCTCCCCTCTTTCTTCCACAAAATAACACTGTGGACCTAATTGACTATTTTGCAATGTGCGGACCCCCAAAAGTTTTATATGACCCCCCCCCCCCCCGGGTCATATGGAACCCCAGTTGAAAATCACTGGTCTAGCTCTTATACTTATGTCAGTAATCACTAGTCT
>JAOPUL010003388.1:13962204-13972501 GCA_027564515.1 Octopus rubescens | reverse complement strand
TGTATGTATGTATGTATGTATGTATGTATGTATGTATGTATGTATGTATGTATGTATGTATTTATGTATGTATGTATATGCAGATACATATGTACATATGCATACACACACATATATGCATGGTAATAAACAAAAGAAAGTATAATAAAACACATAGTACTTAAGATAATATATAATTTAAGAAAATAAAACATAAAAGACTACTGATTAAGTTGAGTTAGGGCACTCTACAATTATTTAATTAGCTATTTTGTAAATTGTATTTGAGTGCAACCAAATGCACTAGTAAGCATTTTTGAAACATTTGATGTTAAAAAACACTAACATCTTGAGGGTAAACTTTTTGAAGTTCGGTGTAATGTCTTAATTTTTATTTAACTTGTAATTTATCTATTACATGTTGTTTATATTCTGAACCAATTAGTTTTTTTATCAGTCTAACTTCTACAGAAATTGCTTGGCACTAGAGATGCGAATTTTGTTTATTAACTGTTTGTTTGATTTTTGAAGGATGCTGTATCTTTATTTCATCTTTATTCTCTTTATTTTCTCAAGGATGGATCTCAATAGTCATTTTGAAGAAATTGTTCTTTCTCACCTATTTTTGTTGTTTTATGTTGAGTCTTCTTTTATTGTGATTTTTCCTCATTTTTCCCATTGGATTTGCACCTACCATTTGGGAATTTTCATTTGTAATTATTCCTTCTTCATCTTGAAATAAAGTTGTGATACTGACAGGCAAGGAGGTATTTGCTCATCTATTTATGATAGCTAAAAAACATTTCATATTGTTTTTCCTAAAGTTTTGGCTGATGATTCTCTGCATACTGGGGTTTGGTGTTCTTTTTGTTGCGGTTGATTTTCAAAATTTTTTTTCCCTTATGTTTCCTTAATTTTCCCATTCTTTTGATCATTAAGCTCTGAGGTGAGTTTTATTCTGATACATATAACAATTAAGCTTTCTACCCAGTCTCATCAATCTCATACTCTTTGTCTTGACACCTTCTACTGAGGCAGTTTTCGTATAGTTTTGTAGCATTCGCAAATCGTTAGGACATGTATATCCATTTTAATTCCCCCTTACCACAGGTCACCTTTCATTTACTCTACTTTGACTATATTTCTTCAAGAATGGGTTATCATTATAATATACCCTATTGAATCCAGTTTCTTAATTACAAAACCAATTTAAACTTTTCTCCCATCTCTGAAGAGATGTTAATTTTTCATTTTCGCATTTTCTTTCCAAAGTTTATCGGTGTCCTCATATAATGGGTCTTCGACTTTTTTCTAAAAGTTTCACCTCTGTTTGTTTGTTGATTGATTTGAATTTTTGTTCATTAGAGTTTACTTTTAATCATAATACTTTGATTTCCATTTTGAACTTGCTTAAATTCATTAGGGCTAGGTTTAATTTGTAATTTTCTGTGAATGGTAATCAGTGTTGGACTAATCCACTTTTTATATATTTCCATTTGCCATTATTTTTCAACATGTTCCAACAGCAAATTTGCAGATTGTGAGGTTTTGGTTTCAAATATGATTTAAGCTATATTTGATTGAATATGTCGTTGCAGACTAATATCATTATATCCTTGTTTTGGTTCTGATTTTTGTCTGAATTCTGTTGCATTACAGTCTCTATGGTTTTGCTTCATAATTTACAGGTTTGATTAACCTCTGCTTCTTGAGTTCAACCTATTCCCTCATTGATTTCTTTGGTATGGTTCTGTATCTCATCAATGTTTCAAGTTAGGATTGAAAGTTTAGAAGAGATCTCTTTTAGTTCCTTTATGTCTATTCATTCATTGTCTTAGCACCATATTCAGACTTTGGTGGAGCTTTCAATCTTTACTTGGTGAATATGTGCAGGAAACTAGGTTTTGTTTTCACACAAATAGAAGTATACAGAAAAGAAAGGTTGAAAATGCACTTAGAGTCTTACTTACATTTACTTCATCGGTTTCACTATTTCATAATTTTCAAGAGTATTGTAAGATAGCAAGACAAAGAGCTACATTGTATTTGACTTGGCTCTGACTGGAGTTTGAAAAATTTGTTCCTTTTTATGGAAAGATTATTCTACCAACTTCCATTAAGAGGATCCTACCTCTTAAAGGCTGTGGTCTTTAAAGCCACCATCACATCATCATGAGACACACGGCCATGACAGCTAATGTCTTTAAGGAACCACTGATAAATATAGACAGAAATACAACGTAACAAATACATTAAAAAAACACACAAGGTGTCTTATATGAATCAAATGCGTACCAGGTACAGAACAGACACATATATTATCAAAAATCTTAATAAAACTAATCACAAAATACTAACCAACCCATAAACTGACACTAGCAATATATTACAAAAACAATAAGATTAAAAAACTTTCCTTCTTAACAACACATTAAGAGATGTAAACAAACTTAGAATGACCCATATAATTTACAAATTTGACTGTGAAAGGGAAACTTGCAAACATCACAATTTCATTTGTTATATTGGCTTGACATGTACAACACTCTCTTATAGGCTCACCAGCTGGTTATGTAACCACAAACGAAATGAGGATCCAAGTGTAGCAGATTGTGCTATTGATGTTACATGTTCTTCAGAGATATGGCAGTAAACCAATGAACATGAGAGCATTAATGAGGTTTTCAATGTATACATGAAAAGATGAATGTCAAATGGTAAATGTGATGTAAGGCCAGAAATATGTCTTAGATACAATGGGTGAGAATATGAACTGCTGTATATGCGAATATGCAATGGATGTGTGCATGTATGCATGTGAGACAGATTGAGTCAAGTATGTCTGAATATGGTTCAGTACCAAATTGCATACAGATGCAAGTGAGTCTGAATGTGGTGCAGTACCAGATTACATATACAAGTGAGTGCATGTTCAAGTTCATCTGTATGAATATGATTAAGTGTGTTAATCAATCAATTTTCATTGAATGGAGCTGAGGAGAAAATCTGCTATTTTCAATCCATGGTACAATAGGATGATTTCTGTTGTACCATGGATTGGGTACTTTGGTAGGTACCTAGAGAAAAGGCAGAGGCCATGTGTGCCTGGCACTTTAGTCATGAATAATTGCTGTGGATAAAGCAAGCATGACAAAAGAAATGCTGAATGTGCTGAGCCAAGTAAACCTTCCTTATGTACACTGTGACCAGAGCGAGATTGCATAGAGGGAAGGTAAAAATGGCTGAAAGAAATGGCACGGAAAGCATAGTTTGTGGTTCTTAACAAAACGCCAGAAGTAAATGGTAGGCAGTGTTAACCGGTCTGGTCAAGATAAACATGCAAACACATGAATCAAACACTAGCTGCAAATGAGTCTGCAAGTTATGGATGAAGTGTTGTATAGGAAGTTGACTGTAGAAAGTTGAATATTGTTATGTTGTAAGGTTTATACACATTCTACATGGTCTACCTGAAGTTTGTACAGCATAAAATACTATCACCAGAATGAATTTTTAAAATCCACTGTTGTTGTGTCTATGCATTTGAAGTGGGGAAGTGAATGCGTATGAAAAAGAATGCACAGAGAAACAGACAGAACACATTAGTGTTGGTGTATGTGAAAAACAGTGAATGTGTACATGACCAAAGTAGTGTGGGGGTGTACATAGACAGAACAAAATATCAAAATGCAAAGCAAAAAGCATGCAATGTAAGCAAATAACAACAACACAAAAACAGCAAACTATCTATGTATACGTAGTTCATACAAGGAAACTAGTGCAGAAAGGAAAAATGTTAAGGGCATGCGAAAAGTTCATGGAGAGTCTTTGAAGTCTAGATAAACATGTGATCATGTGGAATCGAAGCAAGAAAGGTTGATTCTGTATCTCTGAGCGTGAGATGAAGGTTATGTGTCTGCTTTCAAGTTTTTCTCCATATTGGGCTTACATATGTTTGGCAGTCTGATCCTTAAAGAAGCGATGCAATTATTTGAATGCAGGACTTCGTTGCAATGGTAGATACCTGCGTATATTTTATTTGTCAAGTTATCAGTGTAGATTGGAAATAAGGTTGTGTAATTTGTCTCTTCCAGGGGATTACCAGTATACAAAGTTGGTGAAATGGAGATAATTTGATGTTCAAATCTTCATGGTACAACTATGAAAGTATGCACCCACCCAACGACTTAGTTTCGTCATAACTGTTTGAAAATTTGATATTTTTTAATGAACTTTTCTACAAATACTATTCATATGGTGTAAATATTACGATTATACCAGAATTTATTGTGAAAATATTTTTTAGAGGTGGGTGAAAAGAGTTTCGGATAATTCCCACACCTCAACTTTGATTCCTCATAACTTTTAGAAAAATGGATATTTTTTGATAAAATTTGCTACAAATACATTCCAGATAGTGTAGGTTATGCTTATATTGGAATTTAATATGGAAAGGAAAATGTTGTGGCTAGGGGAGTGGATATTTTACCTGCCTCAACTTTGTTTCTTTAATAAGTTTTGATGCTATAGATGGCAATTATGTTGTAAAAAAGTCACTTTTGAGGACTATTCCACCCTTTTCCTCCTGGAATGTGTTAAATGGACAGTTTTTTTTATAAATGAAATTTTCCAGAGATACTGGCATAATTTGGAGAAAAAATGATTGGAGGTGAATTTGTTAGTATGGCTGTTTGGTATGCCATAGGCCTGGAAAATTTCATCTTTTCAAAACATATTCATTTAACAAATTCCAGAATGAAAAGAGTGGATTAGTCCTCAAAAGTAAGTATTTTTTATTCTACTTAATTGACATCTACATCATCAAAATGTAGAAAGAAACAAAGTCAAAACTTGTGAATTATCTGAAATTCCTCTCACCTGCCTCTGGAAAATTTTTTCTTTCTAAATTTCAATATAATAGGCACTGGCATGGCTATGTGTTAAGAAGCTTGCTTCCCAACCACATGGTTCCGGGTTCAGTCTTACTGCATGGTACCTTGGGTAAGTGTCTTCTACTATAGCTTCGGGCCAACCAAAGCCTTGTGAGTGGATTTGGTAGACATGTGTGTCTCTGTGTCTATGTTTGTCCCCCACTACCACTTTACCACTGGTGTTGGTGTGTTTACGTCCTCATAACTTAGCGGTTTGGCAAAAGAAGTCAATAGAATAAGTACTAGGCTTAAAAAAATAATTCCTGGAGTCGATTTGTTCAACTAAAACCCTTCAAGATGGTGCCCCAGCATGGCAGCAATCTAATGACTGAAACAAGTAAAAGATAAAAGATAATCATAATCTACACCAACTGAAGCATATTTGTAGAAAACTTCTTTAAAAAAATAGCCATTCTCAGACAGTTATGTGGAAACAAAGTCGCAGTGGTGGGGACACACTTGTGTAATTATGCCATCTTCATAAAATATTTATTGTTATCAGGGAAAAACCAGACATGTTGGTCCAGTAGAACGAAAGAAAAATAAACAGACAAGTCTGCTCATTGTTGTTATGTATGTGTGTTCAATGAGAAACAAGAATATTTCTGTGAAAGTGCTAAGTACAAATTGTAGGAATGCTACAGTTTTTAGCCAGTCTTTCTTTTGATATCATTTTAATAGTTGTAACTGTGGAGATCAGGCCAAATACAAGAATTTCCCCTAGCTGCTCACATCGCCTAACTCCCAACTCTAGTTGTATAGATTTCAGAATCATCTCATTTTATAAGCTCCTTAACAAATCTGATTGGACAAATGTGTGGTGATGTCATCACTCCTCAAAAGGCTGGCAATTAATTGTTATATATAATTTTATTGAGTAAATTTTTTCATGGCATCATAACTCAATCTGCAAAATTCTAGTTTACAAAAATCTTTTGATTGGAAACAAGTCCCGGGCTCACTGCCACATATACAACTGCATTGAGTCTTCCAACCTATATATCTTTGCATTAAGATCTCTGTTAATTCTTTCACCATATATATCCTTACATTTACATCTGTATCAATATTTATATGTTATTCACAGTTCTTCATTTTGGTTCATCTCTTACGAATTATGACTAAAACCTTTGTGGGTTTTACTCTGGTAATCAGTTTCTAACATCAATTATGTAAATCATAAACATTTATGGAACAATTTTCATAATAAAGAGAAAGCCACCTATTTTACACAGCATTTTGTGAAGGATTCACAATGGATTATGTGACCTTATCACTATAGGATATTTATTGCAAATGAATATTAAAACATATTATTATTCTGTTTCTCTTGCAGTAGTTATTAACAGCCTCAGTATTATAATTATCCTTATTAGCTCTTAAAGTCCTATAATGCAAGTATCTGCAATGGTTGCCAAATCCTAAATCACACATAACTACAATTCAAATAGCAATTTTGGGTTATTTTTTGTTTTGATTTGTTTGTTTGTTTTTTCTGCCGTGGCAAACTAGAACTAAGTACTCTTCTGTATAAGAAACAAACTTTGGACACATTTTAAAAAGAACACTGTGTCAAAAGATTTTCTGCTTGCTCCATGATGTTTATTTTATGCATTTTATCAAGTTTTCTTCCTTTGATTTTCAAGCATAATGTCAGCTAATACTTCAAGTTGGGAATTAGAATTCAGTGATATTATTTATTAATGATATATTTGTTATTATTTGTTTGACTGTTGTCCTGCTAAAAGCAACAATCGTGGTTTTCTGTAAGATTGCATTATACTGCAATTGTGGCTTTATAAATAAACTCAGTTTTCAATAGCATATAACTTCCAATTAGTTAGACCTACTTGCTTCATAGTTTTTCTCCAAGAATAAAACACTTAATTATAAACGTTTTGCTAAATAGATATTATTCTACCTTTTTGTTGTGTTTTTTTTTTATATTTCAGTGCAAAATTGACATACCTTTTTGGCAGCATAATTTTGTTACTTCAATATCATTACTTGCTCCTTTATTTTTGATAATTTTTTATAATTTCATTTAGTTTCAAGAATGTCCAATACTAGTTCTGGAGAGTATGATGACTGAAATGTTTTTTCTCAAATCACAAGGATTCAGAATAAGAAAATACTGAATTTTCAGACTCGTTTCCCAGACAGGGCTGTGTGTTATGTTCTTGAGCAAGACACTTTATTTCACGTTTGCTCCAGTTCACTCACCTGTAGAAATGAGTTGCGACATCACTAGTACCAAGCTGTATCAGCCTTTGCCTTTCCCTTGGACAACATCGGTGGTGTGGAGAGGAGAGACTGGTATGCATGGGCGACTGCTGGTCTTCCACAAACAATCTAGCTCGACCTTGTGCCTAGGAGGGGAACTTTCTAGGTCATTTTTGACCGAAGGGGGGTCTTTACTTTACTTACTTTATACATATATATATAAGTGGTGCACCAGCATGACCTCAGCCCTGGGCTGGAACCAGTAAAAGATATATATATATATATATATATACCCACCTCTGGTCTCAGTTCAGTTAATCATCCATTGGTATATATCTCTGTTTATGTTAAATCAATCAAATTGACAGTTATGTTGAAAAAATGTCCTTTTCAAAAGTTCCAAAGATCCTTCAGGCCAATATTTAACAGTTGATTCTTTAGTAAAAACTGAATGAATATTTCACTAAGCAGAATATTCCTCTCACCCTTTACAAAGTTCAGGTAAGACCCTCAGCTGCCATATCTGTGATGGTTTTGTTGTTACACATACAAATATCCTAGACAGTGCTGTCTTAAACCATGGGCACACTGGCCAGTTGCCTAGGAATTGCAAGTGTCCAGGGGCCCAATTCTGATTTATGAATTGCTGTTTATAGATTCCAGGGCATTGATTTGCCCAGGGGACCTATAATGTTGTTAAGATGGCTCTGATCACAGATACATCCCGAAAAAGGTTGTTTGATTGATTAGCATTAAGCCATTCATAGGTAAGTTCTAACCTCTGACCCACAGATCTGCTGTTCCCTTTCTCTCTCTGCCTTTTTTTTACCAATATTACAATAGCATCCATTCCTCGGAGCTGGCAGGGGTCGTGCAACCTCTACTCTTGACTCATTCATTCTCTTCTTTTTCTCATCACCAATATTGCGTCCATTCCACCTCCACCATACCCCACATAAACCACTACACCCAATTTTTTTTATTTCCAGACTGCCACCATTCTGGAATCTTTCCCAGCACATTTTTTCTGCAGCTGCTGACTTGCAAATTTGCAATAGTTTAAGCACAGCAGATTGTCTCGTCTGTCTCAGATGGCCTATAAAGACTGCAAGCACTACTCTTTTTACCATAACTAGCTAATAAAAACAGAAAATTAAAAAATATAAAATAAAATTCAAAACTCTTACCCATAAGTCCTAATTATTCCTGAAAGTTACATGAAATGAAGTACATGGAATAAAGTCACAATGCAATAAAATAATGAAGAAGCATGGCTCAGTGGTTAGAGTGTTGGGTTTACAATCATGAGGTTGTGTGTTCGATTCCCGGACTGGGCTGTATGTTGTGTTCTTGAGCAAGACACTTTATTTCACGTTGCTCCAGTTCACCCAGCTGTAGAAATGAGTTGCGACGTGACTGGTGCCAAGCTGTATCTGCATTTGCCTTTCTCTTGGACAACATCGGTGGCGTGGAGAGGAGAGGCTGGTATGCATGAGCGACTGTTGGTCTTCCACAAAACAACCTTGCCCAGACTTGTGCCTCGGAAGGAAACTTTCTAGGTGCAATGCCATGGTCATTCATGACTGAAGGGGGTCTTAACCCTTTACCCTTTACAATAAAATGCCAACAGTCGATTTGAATATGCAACGGAAGAGTTCATGAAGGTCCATAAGGAAAACTTAAGGTATTAAGTGACACAAAGGTCTTGAAATATGAAGGTAAATCAGTGAAAGTGAATTTAAATCAGCAACTTTTTAACAATTTTGAATACATTAATATTCAGCAACAATTTAGCAATCTCTCTGTTCTTTTTTTTTTTTTTCCTTCTCTCTCGTGACTCTCTTTTCTCTTTCCTGTTTTCTCTGTCTTCTTTCTCTCTCTCTCTCTTTCCTCATTTCTCTGTGGTCCTTTTTCTCTTCCTAGATTCTCTCTCTTACCCCGTCTCTCTCTCTCTCTCCTCATTTCTCTGTGGTTCTCTTTCTCTTCTTTTCTCTTCCTAGATTTCTCTTTCTTACCCTGTCTCTGTTTCTCTCTCTCTCTCTCTCTCTCTCTCTCTCCCCCTTTCTCTCTCTTACACAGATAATCTCACTGGTTATTTCTCTGGTCATTTTATAGTCTCTCTCTCTCCCCACCCCCTCTCTTTCTCTCTCACTCTTTTCCTCTCTCTAATTTAGATTCACTTTATACGATTCTAAAACAAACCAAGTCATTTCAAATTATTAAAAATAAAAATAAAAGAAAGAAATCCCAAAACAGGACACAAATAACAAACAACATGGTTTTAACAGAAAGAATAAGTGAAGAAAGAGTCGAACAGTTTCTGTGAATATTTTATACCAATTCTCTTTTCAAATTGCCAGTTGTCTTAAGAGGTGATTGGGGAGGAGGGGGGAGTTATTTGCAGTCACAATTAGATGACAGCTTGCATTGATTAGCTTTCTTCCTTTTTACCAGCATTTGCATATAGGTAGGGGATAACTAGAATATTGATAGTTTAAAGAGGAAAACATGTAAAGTCCAAAAATTAAAAAAAAGAAAAGTACATTAAAAATGGGGGGGGGGGATACCAAAATAATAATAATAATAATGATAATAATGATAATAATAAACCTGTCAATATTGGAAGAGGGACATTTGGAAACAATAAACAATAACCACTCAAAAAAATTGCACAGAATTTTTTTATCATCATCATCAACATCATCATGATAATCATCATCATTGTCACCATCTTTAGACTTATCTTTCTTCCATCTAATACTTTATGCTTTTGGCTCCCGTGTATTAGAAAGGTTTACCCAGCCACAAGTGTTATTATTTCCACCATGTTAGCAAGGAAACAAACAAAATATTATTGGGGGAGATATTATTCTTCAATGCCCAGTTCAAATGCTTGAGGGACATCCATTCTACACGGGACTCTCAATCTTTAAGAAATACACAACCAAATCTCCCTTAATCTCAAAAACTTCTTCCACCATCTTGGGGAAAAAGAGGACACATTTGCATAACGGGTGGTCCTAAATGCTTAAGTTGTGCCTGGGTGAAACACATGATGGTCATGGTTGGAATGCCTTTGATCATTGGTCTGCTCGATCAGAGCTGACCCGGGGCTAAACAACAACAAGATTATATTCAGTTCAATTTAATATTGATGGGCAGAG
>JAOPUL010003388.1:12976585-12984085 GCA_027564515.1 Octopus rubescens | reverse complement strand
AGTAGTAGTAGTAGTAGTAGTAGTAGACAATCACTCACTATTTTTAAAAAATTGCTCAGCACTCCATGGTTTCGGTCCCCCTCCGCTATAACTATTTAGATATTAATTGTTTCTAGCATTTCTAGTGTGCCTGGTATATTTCTGGAGAGCATATTCGATTAAAGCCCGTCCCTCGTACTTGACTGGTACTTATTTTATTAATCTTCGGAAACAATAAGTGTCGAACCCAGCTTTATATGAAAGCTGTCTAGATAAATGTGTGAAACTAAGATAACATCTTTGTTTTCTTGTCTTTTTTTTTAATCACAATTTTCTGACTTCAAAAAGGATGCATTGAATAACGTATTCGGTGACATATTTTGGCTGGAAATAAAGAATATAATACTCATGGTTAGAATGGATTTGATCATAGTTCTTCTCAGTCAGTCTTTAGCTAAGATTAATTCACAACATCATCATCATCAACAACAGTATCAATTGCATCAAAACAATTCAACTATAATAAACATACTTAAGATCAACAAAGATAAAGCATAATATATGAACGAAATTAAACTGATATAAACAAGAAGAAATAAAGATACTAGCGTCAAGTATAACACCAGCCATCAACAGCACCTCTGCTAAGTTACTCGACGTGCAAGAAATAGCAACCATCAAATATTAGTTAACACCCTAGTTGTCTTACAAACTGACGTGACGTTATTGCTATTATTTAGGGCAGACGTTCTGAGGTGATACTATGACCCCAGTATTTCTAACTGGAAATATCTCTTTTTCGCGTGTGCAGGGAACCTAGATCCACATTAATGAATGCGTTCTTTTCTAAGACAGTTGGGTGTGATTTCAGACAGATTTGATTGCTATTTTTATCAGACTGAGAAAGGTGTATTCGTTCTGTCGAAAAAAAGATTTAACAGGGTTCAAAATACATCGAGAAAATACAGAATGGTTCTGGGTAGAATATCGTTGATCACATGGTGTACTCGAATGGGGATCACTTGGAGGTACGCAAAGATACGAACAGCATTTATGTGTATGCGTGTATGTGTGTGCGTGTATATGCATGAAAACTAGATGTTGAAGCGGCACCATCAGGAGTGATAATAGTAGCAATACCAAAAACAGTAACAACAGCAACAGCTGCAGAAGTAGCAGCAATTTCAGCTTCACCTTCAGCAGCATGTGTCTGGCAATGTTTCTGATTCTACGCCATATCAGATGGAAAATCTAATTCCGATGAAGTTTTCATACGGAAATATTGGAAATGCTTCAGTGAATATCAATAATGTTGATCTTATGTTGTTGTTCATATTGTTGATATTAATTAGCCCCAGGCCAGACATGATCGAATAAACGTATGATCAAAAATATTCCAGATGTGAACATCTTGTCTTGGCTTCCAGGCATAAACCTAACTAGGAATGCGTTATTGAATTTGTGAGGAGAGGGCGAATTGGGTGTTATTTCTAGCAGATTCACTAACCACATAGACGGTTCTTCTTTGGTTTGAGTCTGTTTTTTTCTTTTCTTTGGAAGACACAAGAGTTAATATTTTAAGGGACATAAATAGATAATCAAAACGTCTTCATTTTATTGGTGGAAAGAGAGGAGATGATGTTTTATAGCCATAGGTCATACCTAAAGCGGTCGATATATGATCGATAAGATTTCATTGATTACCATCCCCTCATTTTAGAAGTATGGTGCACTACGATATCTAATGAATCTTTTCCTTCTACAAGTTGACGGGGTGAGATTTTAGAGTGATTTGATAATTATTTCAAGTAATTCAGTTAACAACGTAGAGACGCCCATGTAATCGATCTTGATGCGATTAACAATAAAGTCGAAACATGTGGGATTCGAATTAGAAAGAAATGTAAATACAAGATTACAGTTCGTAGCACTCACTTTCATTTTCATTCATAAGACGAACCTGATTATTCATCCCTCACGGCATCTGCTCTTTCTTTGAAGTTGTCACATTAATCCGTGTTTATCCATTAAATCCTATAGACAAGTTTCCTTAGATATGGCAAACCATTTAGATTATTCTTCACTGATGAGGTATAATGAGTTGAAACATGTACAGAGTTGTCCCCCCTACTACCGCACAACCACCAAACACACCAATGTATTCTTTTTGTTAACGAATTTTAATTTCAATTGTGAGGGATTATCTCTTGCCTTCTTTGACGAGAGATAATGATTAATTTAATGATGTCCTTTTTAAAGTAAGTCTCCAGTGTAAGGGATCTTCCCAAAAATCCTTCTTACTATTCTCATCGAAAACAAAATGACACAGAATTAATATTTTAAGTAACATAAATAGATAATCAAAACGTCTTCATCGTTTTAACTCCTTGGATCTCTACGTTATGTATCTTAGAAATTACTTAAATAAAATGTTTAACATTGATAACCAGTCTTTTTATAATGCTAAAAACTTCTGCAAATTTACATGCAATGTAAAAAACTAGTCTTAATATAAAATCTGCGAGTCAATGAGGAAGCTTGAATGTGATCGTTCAGCTTCTTAAAGCTTTAAGAAAATAAGTACTGGAGTAGATTGATTCGACTAAAATTCATTCAAGGCAGTGCCCCAGCATGACCGCAGTGTAATGACTGAAACAAATAAAATATAAAAGAAATATTAACAATACATCAATCAATCACACCATCAGAACAAAATGAAGATTACAGTTTCTGAATTAACTCTATAATATAGATGTTGTTTCTTTTGCTTCTAAAAATGATTTCTTGTGTAATTTATTTCGTGTGGTTGTTTATCTGATGTGTAGAAATTCCTCGAATTAAAAGGAAATAATTGATGAATTGTCGAAGCAATGATCCGATCAGGTGTGTACATCGTTGTTGTTGGATTTCATGTCAGAACTGCTTCAGCTGAACATAGAACTAATAAGAATCTATTATGACTGTTCGTCTTTTAGTAAGATATAGCATATGTAACAGTCTATTATCGAAAAGTTTCTTAAAATGGCAGGGCATTATTTGCAAGAGATTTAGCTGTTATTTCTTGAAATAACAAAATCTCATTTCTTGATTCACTGTGTATGTCGTAGTTACACTTACACTTGATTTATTAATACATTGGTGTCTCTCATCTTTGTATTTGTTGTTTTACCATGGGGAATATGGCAGCCTAGTAGACTAACCATTATAATTGTTGCGGTGCATATATAATCTCAACTCCACCATCATTAAGTAACCTAATTACTCAATATATCCATCCGTTTAGAAAACCCTAGATTATAATTTCAAGGATATTTGGCCGTTATTTCTAGCAGGTGAAGCAACCAGTTAAATATCCAATATTTACTCATTCTGTGTGCAAGTGTTGGCACGTTGGAGAAACTTGTAAACTTTTATATAAATCACAAATGTCCTTGAGAAGTGCATGAAGGTCACATAATCTTATTCATGCCGGACCCTTTCTGTAAACTTTTGTCCTTGTTTCTAAGTAAAATAATCAATATTTCATCGGTTGTTATTCAATAATCTCTTCCGATAATCAACCATAACAGTAATAACAACCGTAGTGGAATTTAAGCAAGAAACACCAGGAATAATATTAGCATTCACCTCAGCAACACTTATAATAATATTGATATTCGAAGAAGCAATAGTGGCGCTGTCAATATTCAGATAAAACTTCAATACACCGCACGAACTCGTCGTAATTACAGCAGTGACTCAAATGAGTCAAGGAGAATAACAGTGCTGTCGATCTAACTGTTAGAAATAACAACCAAATGTCTCTTAGATTACGCACTAGTGTCTTTATAAAACAAAAGTAGGACTTATTAGAGAATGTTGGTTGAGATAAAGTACAAGATTTGAAACGATGTTTGTTCCACCAGGGTTGCCCTTGGTCTAAACAGCAAGAGTGATGAAAATGATTTAGTAAATGAATACCACAATACCTGTTTTATTTTTCCTCTGTTTGTCAGTAATATATTCATATCTAAAATAAAAATAGGGCTATACAGTAAAGTCAATTATACAACGAGCAGTACTTTGGCTAGTGCTTCCATCGATCACAGAAACATGTAATTCAGTCAACCATCGTAATAATTGATCACAGAACCCAGAGAGATCGAACTAATATTTCAAAGTATGCACATGACAGCTCGACCGATTCTGCCAATTTTTCAATCTTTCTAGTTACATTATTTTCATACATACCGCTATCAATACCACTATCAATCTAATACGACTGGCTATCAACAGGTAGAATAATCACCTTAATGCTTTTCCGTCTCCATTTAGTCGCGATTAGACATAAACATGATCCTGAACACTTTTCCAAATCCAACACGCAACAGACTGGAGGGAGAAAAATATATTGTCCCAATACTTGATTAAAAACTTATTATATCGACTTTATATCATTTCGGTGAAATTTGAATCCATGACGTAAATAACATGTCTGGCTCTTATAAATTAAAAAATAAGTAGAAAGCATATTTGGCACAGAGTGTACAGTTTCAAACTAAATAGCTTGTGATATTCAATTTCGAATTTCCATGTGGTTGACGTCGACTTTCACAATACAAGAGTTGAGTCAATACCTCACTTCTGTGCTTGACAAAGAAAATTAATATTAAATATTCTTATTTAGCCAAACCTACGGTTTATATTTCTGACACATTATTAACCATTCTCGTTCTTTGAGTTCATTCTTTGGTTATTTCGCTCCGACATAGTCTATTAAATTTCAGAAAGAAAATAGTTTGGTTTGAAGACTATCTTTCATAAAATTTCTATGTAAAAATCAATACAATGATTATTTAATAGCTACTCATATAAATTGTAGAGTTAGAGAAGAGTAAAGAAGAAACATTTGAACTCTAGAATTTGTGTAAATTCCATACTCTGTGATCTAAATAGAAATTCTACTTCGGCCGACTTGAAACTACTTGTTATACGAAGCTGATTTAATCAATATTTACCAATTCCCTGCAGGTAAGTATAGAATAATGCTGAACTATTCTCTAGTCAAAACAATTGAATACATTCTTCAGAACAAGTAGCTTGTTATCTTTCGCAAGTAATATTTAGTTACTTCATAAGATAGACAATAGATAATTGAATGTTGTATATTATTGTTTTAGAGTTAACATACAATTAATGTTTCACATGCAGCAGACGTACATTTCGTTAAATACAGAAGTTAAAATGATTGCCGTCTGCATTTTAATACTATTAAAACAAACATATTAAACGCTATAAATATTAAAAATAAGGATATTTGTAAAGGCAATAGACCACATATTTATATGAGATGAAGAATGGAATACAATTTATGTATCTGCTTTCCTTTTGAAATCGGTGCAATATTCCAAAATCTCATAAGCGGTTAGTTGGTGAAATTGTTAAGGTGCCTTGTGGCATTTGATCCGGTTCATTCTATCTGAATTAATTCAAATGCGGCCGAGATAAATTTTGCTTGTCCTCTCCCCAGGATCGATGAAAAACAATATTAACAAAGTATTGGGCCGCTATTAGCAAATGCATCCCTCATTTTCTGGCCTTGTGTCTAAATCAGTTGCAATTATATCTGTGATATTAGGTTTCCCTGACATATACGTCCTCCTGCACCAGTGAAACTCTGCTCTAGTTTACATTACTTTATAGCTTAATGTGAATCAGAGAATGAAATTGTCTTTGAGAGATTCAAGATATAACCGACAAAATGGTATGATTGCATTAATCTTAATAGTAATAATCCCAATATTTTTGTGTTTCTGTAATAATATTTTTGGAGCATTAGAGAAAGGGACAAGTTCTCAGTAGTAATAATTTCAATAGATTCCTTGCTTCCCATTCACTGCGAAATTAACTTTGGAGATGTCTGAATGTTACAACTTATTTTCCCATTTCATAACATATAGAGTTAACGTATATTATGAAAACAAAACTTCCTCTATGGGCTGGTTCGACTTCCGTCAATTAACAGCCTAATGTTTGAACTAAAGGGAAATAAAATATATGTAAAAATATGAAATGGCCACTGTCGGAACGCTGTTTAATTAGGACTGCAAAACCTGAGCTGATTTGGTGTTAAAACAAAAGCAGAAAATAATACTTTCTTCAATTGCCTTTAACTACGGTACTTTAGGTTGTTCTCCATAGTTATTCTTAGTAGAGTGATGTCAGAGGAATGAAAACATATTATCTACAGTACATGATTACAGATTTTATATTTTACGTTCAAATTTCACCGAAGACAATTTTTATGTATCCTTATTCCAAGTTCAAGAAAATAAATTACAAGTCAAGTACTGACGATTGATATAGTCGACGAGTCCTTCCCACCAAATATATGGACCCTACCTATATTACCGATAATTATGGAGAGAGAGAGAGAGAGAGAGAGAGAGAGAGAGAGAGAGAGACTGTAGCAAAATATTAATGCTTTTTCAAAACAATCAGTTTTTTTCTTTTTTGGTATTTCTCAAAAGAGAAAGGGAAAACCAGTTCATGAGTTTGGTCATTCCACTTTCACAAGAAGGAGATTCCACATTAAGTTCCCATTTACACTTTGGTGTTTCTTGTTATATCGGATTGACAGAAGCGTCAAATAAAAAAAAAATTCTAGTCTCCCCGTGTCATATTCTGGCTCTTTGAGAAATCGTCTGCTTTCATCATCAGTATATTTGGCAGCGGCTCATTTTTGGTTCAAATTTTGCCGAGGTAGTCTTCTCCTTCTCAACATTTCGAGATCAATAAAAAAAAGTAGCACTTGAACACTTGAATCGATGTAATCAACCTTTCCACTCCCTTAAAAAATTATCAGCCTTGTGCCAAAATTTGAAACGATTAATAAAATATTTAAGTGTTTACTTTCATAACTACGTGCGGGTAGATTCTTTGGAAAGCTCTATTTACAATCATTCAAATGTATTGAAACAGTGTTGTCAAGAATGCTGGGAGTTGTCATACTCAGGAAAAGATGACGAATTCTTATATAGTTGAATGAGGTGTACAAATAAAAATGGTAGAGTTAATATATGCATATAACTTATTTGCTAGTTTTCTTACGTGCGTGAGGAATCCTTCAGAGGATATAAGGGGGGCATTTATTGCGAAATAATCGAGGAATATCTATAATTGACAAGCAGATGGCTAAATACTGATGCTGTTTCTCTCGCTCTCAAGCGCACTCGTACAATTATGCACACACACATACACAAACGCAAACACGCACACATTCAATGACGATCATTCTTCCAAGTTAAAGACAGACACATGATACGCGTGATACATACGTATGTACTACATACACGCACATACATGCAGTACAGACACTCACACACATATGTTAACGCATCTCTCTCCCCCTCTCTTCCCCCTTTCTCTCTTCCTCTCTCTTCCTCTCTATCACACACTCTCTCTCTCTCTCTCTATATATATATATATATATATATACCACACATATAAGTTTGCGCATCTCTTCCTCTCTTTCTTTATCTC
>JAOPUL010003388.1:12884945-12895750 GCA_027564515.1 Octopus rubescens | reverse complement strand
TATCTATCTATCTATCTATCTATCTATCTATCTATCTATCTATCTATCTATCTATCTATCTATCTATCTCTCTGTCTCTCTCTGTCTCTCTCTGTCTCTCTGTCTCTCTCTCTCTCTCTTTCTCTCTCTCTCTCTATATATATATAAGTGGAGGGATATTTAGATAAATATTCAGACGAATAACGATTATAATATGTCTTTAATTACTAGTAGTAATCAATGTTGCAATTGCAGAGATCAGAGTTCCTAGAGTAGATTTGGGTGAAGATCAAAAACAATCGGATACATATATGGATATAATAGATTTCAAATATTTAGGTATGGTGTAGATGGAACACCGGTTATTATAATCATATTTTTATTTTTTCCGAGAAATTGTTTCCTTTTGCCAATAAATACAGAATTGTAATAACAAAAATCAATAATTTGGTTAAAGACAAAATCTCTTTCAAGGATAACTCCGGTCTCGTACGGGTTGAGACACTAGTTTAAAATGTATGTCTTTTAACGTGAATCTAAACTCACTTCAGTAATTATATTTATCATTGAAAAGTTTTTGTCGTTAACCAAATTGTAGATTTTTCATCTTGTAAATCTTTATATATTTGTAAAACAAAACAATTTGTCGAGAAAATAAAAATATCATCATAATAACAGCTGTTCCATCTTCCCTATACCAATATATATATATATACTGTTTGGTCATTTTGGCGGATGATAGCCATCCGACAAGCGCCCACACTTCACACAGAACAATCCCTCCGTTTATGAGCCTTCATGTGTATTCTCAGACCAGCTGCTGACTGGCAAGGTTTGAAATACGATGACAGATATTCAAATTCCCCCTACATCTTTTTCCTTTGGAATCTGATTCTGAAGGAATGTTTGTTGTGATCTAGCACATGTCTTTTAAGTCCAGGTATTGTCTTGCAAGTTTTTTCACATATGACACAAGCTCTAAGAGGTGGTCGGGGTTCAATATTATTACCTGTATTTCGCTTTTCATGTCACTTCATATGATTCACGTATCCTGCTTTTGACAACAGAACACTCTGTTGGGTTTAATTTCAATTATTCCTTTTCGGCAGGCCCATTTAAGCTCAGAGTGCTGAATAATCTTTCTCTCCTAACCATTGCAAGCAGTCCTAACAGCACCTCTCCACTTCTTCCGTACCAAAGCATTAGTTTCCCAATCACTCTTGTTCATATCCAACCTCTTTAAGTTTTCTTTCACACATTCTTTGTAGCTTTACCTCATCTTATGTTATGGTTGCTTACCAGAGTTGAACTCACCATAAAAAAGACGATTTGGCGATCGCTTATCTTTCAGTCTAACAACATGTCTAATCCATCTCACTTGAACCAAGATGGCATGTTGTTCAAGTGAACTACATTGTGTCATGCACAACACTTCTGTATCTGGTACGAAACATTCCCACTTGACTCCCAAGATACGCCTGAGGCACTTTTGGTGAAATCTCTCCAGCGTTTTCATATGACACATGTATGTGGTCCACGTCTCACTCGAATAAAGAAGTACAGTCAATACACATGTTTTATAGAGATTGATTTTTGTCTGCAGGGAAATATATCTATCCAGCTATACTCGCTTTTCCAGCTTTCCAAATGCAACACTTCCATTCCCAATTTAATAGTATATCTCTGCATCAAGACCGCCAGTGTGCTTCCAAGGTAAACAAAAGTGTCAATTACTTCCAACCTTTTTCCACTCACAAAAATGTTTTAGTCTGTAATACGGTTGTCCTGGTCCAAGTGTAAACATTACTTTGGGTTTCCTAAGACTAATTGTGAGTCCGAAATGTACACTTGCAGTGGCAAATGTCTCCATTGTATGCTGCATATCCTCCTATGAGTGTACCAACAAATCAAGATGATCAGTGTAAAGCTGATTATGCTGACATGTGTTTTGAAAGTTTTTGCTTTGCAGTTTAAGCGGGCACGATTATAAATGCGACCGGATATCCGAAATCTGACTCCGATTCCCCTCTTGTAATCCGTTGAAGGCATACAAATAGAAATTAAACATAATATCAGTAAGATGAAAGGAGGGCGAAATGTATACATTTATTTCGCAACTAACTGAAACACGCCTGCTAGTTTTTGTCTGAACTGTTAATTGAGACATATGCATTCATATTTAACTTTAATGCGTCCAGTTATTTGTAATCAACAAGTTACAGATTCTCCTTTGCTATTTACGCTTACCGAATTGCAGAAAAAAGAGTGAATTTTCCTTTGAATATATGTATCTACGAAACCTGCTTTAACCAAGAGCAGCATAAAATAAATAAATGTTATAACGTGAAATGACAGCAATATGTCACAGAATAACAATTTTGTAAGATTCTGGTTACGCCGTATATATTAAGAATATTTAGCAAGAAATATTAAATCGAAATGATGAAATAATCAAGATAGATTTATCGTAGAATATGTATGACCTTGTCTGTATTAGTGATTAATTGTAGAAATGTTAACGTTTGTGTTTATAAATCAGCTTTAACGTCTTCTTATGACTATCGAATTAGTCATTGGAGCCACTTTTTCGTAGAGTGACATTTCATTTTCTCTTTGCTTTGAATATGATAATTAGTTATCATTGGTAATTAATTATAATTATACTTAACTTCGACAAAGAATTAACTGCCAAATCAAAAAAAAGAACATATGTTTTCCAATTCATAAAAGATTTATTATTTTCTAAAGTATGGGAATAAATACTGAACATATCATTTCATTTATATTTGAATATTAAAGCAACTTACGACGTGTAACGAAGAATAATTCCGCTTCGCAATCAATTTGTGCAAACATAATTCGCTTTTGTTTAAGCCAATGCGTCATTTTAGCCGAAAAAGAAAGCTTACAAACGATCGTATAATTGACTAAAATAAGCAGCCACAGTTACCTCGAAATTACACCTAATGGAGGTAACATATTGGATGATATAGGTGAATATATATACTGAGATAGTTAAAAAGTGATGGTCTCAGATGTACGATTTATGTTAATAAATCATTCTTAATCATAAACAATGAATTAAGCACAGAGTCAAACTATTTTGTATCAGTAGGTTATCAGCTTAATCGGTTTCCAAATATTTTCAGGCATTATTTTCGCTACACTTGTGAGTATATTGATCGTAATGGTAAAATCGATGTTTGAACATTTGCAATTATTATTAGTAAAGCACCAGAAGGTAAAGGGCAATCTTGGTAATGATTACGCATCGAGTTTAACATTATCTAATGTCTCAAATATGGTTATAAGTTAAGTGATAATTTGACTCATATTTTTAGCAGATTGAGCTATCTCAAGGGTATATCTTGGTAGTTTAATAATGCTTATCTCCTTCTGCTTCGAGTCGATACAAAAACAAAATGGCGGATCAGATAAGGTAGAGAACGAACTACCTACTGAAATATTATTAATTCAATGCTGTTTTTTTTTTATTTTTTGATGTATGTGAACAACACAAAATAACATAACTTGATCTCATTTGTATGTCTGAGGTAAGTGTTGCATTACATGAAAAATGTGTTATAATGTGAATCTGGCATTATTACAAACTATGTGATTAGTAGGGATCCGTGAGTTTATGAGATCCTATGTTAGTTACAGAGAGCCTGTTGTCTGTTACAGAAATGTCTGTTACAGAGAGCCTGAAACCCACTGGCATGGACACGCGTTCTAAGGTTTTGTGGAAGTTTAATGACTTACCCATTGTAAGTAAGGTTCTTATGTCAATGACATAATGCGGGACACAAGGAGCATTCTGTTTGGATCCAGTGTTGTCGAAGACCAAATAAATACTGAATGATTAACAGTGACACCATTCCACCGTTTGCGCTGCTACATTACTAAGGAACGCCAACGACTGGAAACAAATCTAAGCTCAACGGGATTCAAACTATTTAGTAGAGAAAGGAGTTAAGCCAAATGCAGCAAAGCATTTTAACGAAATTTTTTTCATGACTCAACCCTATTTTCCGACTTAATCGTTCTTATCCATTTTATGTGCTTAATCCTCTAGGGTCCAGTGTTACATTTTCATCCGAGATTAAATTATGTTAGTTGGTTTAGTTTATTATATAATTGAACAATACATATGCTAACAATGTGTCCGAAGGTAAATGGCAGCGACTCCACCTCATCATTTGACCTATAAAATTTAGCAGGGACCAATATCTCCAATCCCATTCTAATACCTTAAATAGAGAAAGATAAATATTGTTAAATTTTGCTCCACATCATCTATTTATTCTAATGGCTTACGCTGCAAGACCTTGTGTCGATATACGTCATTTAAAAGTTTCCGAGACTGGTGAGGTTGAGTATTTATCAAGAAACATGAATGTGGCTGTTTTCCTTTTGATCATACATGGGCTGCATCAAGATTTTCCTAGGAACTAACCAGCAACATCGACAGCAACAACAATATAAATCAAATGGCTGGTGAGAAATATACACCATGTATATTTGAGTGAAGAGTGTTTATATATGGGTGTGTATACGCCAACACAGGCACACACACAGAGACACATACGCACGCACACACAAACTCACACGCGCACACACACATACATACAGACACACATATATGATTAATTACACATATCATTATACAAAGCTACGTTATTATTTTGACGGTGAAGGCGGCGAGATGGCCGAAGCCTTGGCACCCCTGACAAAATGCTTAGCAGCATTTAGTCAGTCTTTTCGTTTTGACTTCAAATTCCTCCAAGTTGAACCCTGTCTCTCATCGTTTCGGAATCGAAATAATAAGCACCAGTTGAGCACTGGGGTCGTTCTAGCCGATTAGTCTCCTCCCACAAAATGTCTGGCCTTCTACCCATATTACAAAGCAATATAATTTTCAATTTTTTTTTAATACCAACCATCGTGTTTGTGTTTCTCAGCCTAACGTCAGCACTGATTTAGCAGACCAGATTAAAGGCAATTCAGCCGTAACCATTTTATTAGAATCTGCTTCGTCCAATATATCCTTTATTTTATGATAGAGCGGACCTACTTTTCTCTGCAATTTCTATCAGTATTGGTTCTATTGAACGACAACAAAAAATTCAATGGATGAGTGTAACTACAAATCAATTTTCTAGCTTTCCACTCACTTAAAATATATTTATTCTTTTGCATTGGTATCGATAAGATGGTGGGATAACCATTAAAAAGAGAGTAGTTGATACGTTGACGTGTATTTAGTATTAAATTAATAGCAAAAGTAGAGAAAGCACAACTCGTATCAACAATATAGGTCAGCTAAATGGATGTGTAGACAGGCATTAACTACAAGACTTATTGAAAACTACATAGGTAAGTACATTTTTATTGATTCTTTATTGATCAGTTGCCATCTGTAGCTATATGCCAGGCGGGAATGACAGCGTAAAATTAGTAAGCAGAATACAGTGCTGTAAAGTTAGTACAAGCAACTAATAATATTTAGCATATTAAATGTTATATCAGTGAATGAAAGCGAAAATTGTTGCAACATTCTGAATTAATTTGTCAGAGTAGAAATTCATAATAAAATCTAAAGCAAAATCATACAGTCGAAATACAGCTGTCATATCTATTCCTTCAAATGGTCATTCAGTCGGCGTTATGTGTATGCAAAAAATCATTCAACCAAATTTATATATGTATAGGAAAAATAACAACTTGTTATACATAGATGTGTCTGTGTGTGTGTGTGTCTGTGTGTGCGTCTGTGTGTGTGTGTGAGAGAGAGAGAGAGAGAGAGAGAGTAGAATCCATGAAATGTTTTATTGGATAATGTAATAATAATAATAATAATAATAATAATAATAATAATAATATTAATAATAAATAATAATAATTTTCATATACATCTTCTGTGTGCTGCTTCTCTTCTCTCTCAGTGATATTTTTGTTGTTTGTTTTACTTCTTAAACAAACCAACAACACCATCTTCGCTATTTGGCGATGCCTATCCTTGTTTATTCTCTCGTAACACGATAGTACATTAGCTTCAACTCTTGCTGAAAATCCATCTCCCTCTTCGGCAATATATTTTTGGCTATTTTTGAATTCCCTATTGTTGAATTGCTAACTCAAACCAGCTGGCTCAAGACATTAATAATGGATGTTTATATGGAAGTAACTACATCTCCTCCCTGTAAAATGGAACTCATTTCTTTAATTTAATTCCCACCTTTGTTTTCTATGTAAGAAATGTCCTGGTTTTTGAAATATTGAAACTTATATATATTGCCACCCTATCCATCTTACTCGCTCGACCTCTCTTAGAGATAATTATGTTGTGTGTTCCCCCCTCTTCCCACTCTTTTCTATCTCTCTCAGTCATAGTTTTGTTGTTTGTTTTGTTTCTCCTAACACACGGCAACGACACCATCTCCCCTCGGTGGTGATGCGAAACCATTACGCTAATTTCTCGTATACATCCGCGCACTTAGACACATACTCTTCAAATCAATCTCTCTCTCTCAATTTCCCTACCCATGATTTCTTTCTCGGTCACGTGATATTCGCCAGCATCCCGGAACAATCTCTGAGAATTAATTACTCCAAGTTTCAAATAGATAAGAACTGTGAATCGCCCATTTGTAGGAAGTGTGGCAGCAAAATGGAAACACTCTTAAATGTTGTGAGTGAGTGCAGAAAACCGGCTCAAAAGGAATACAAAGAGAGGCATGTTAACGTAGCTAAGTTTGTTCACTGGAGATTGTGTAAGAAATAAAGTTTTGAAAGAACACATATATGCTACGAGCATAAACTAGAAGGCGCCGCCGAGAATAATCATTATAAGGTATTATGTTGGGATTTTACAATCCAGTGTGACTCAGTAATTGATGCTCAAAGACAAGACATTGTTGTAATTGATAAGGGGAAGAAAGAAACCAAGATCATATATATTGCCATATCTGATTCTTCAAGAGCGGGTATCAAAGAGGTGTTAAGAATAACGCTTTTAATGACGTATATTCAATAACCTAACAATGTCCAGATACAGACACTTTAGTTCAATAAAATGGTTGAAATATATTATGCCTACAATAACAGTCAATCAGGTGACACTGAGCGGTGTAAATATATATTCGAAGACCTTGCCCCTCCGAATGTCACCACATATACAATATCATGACCAAATCATAGCCATTAGCTTAACTTAAGTAATTACCATAAAACAGCCTTACAATATTTTCGGTAGCAATTTAGAAATATATCGTAGGAAATATATAAGCTGTTGACAAGTTGTAGATTTCATGAGACCACGAAGTTTGCCGGACGGATACACTAGTGGCATTAAATAACTTCTAAACAGGTAACCTTTCGAAGTATACCAACGCAATATCATAAAACGTTTGGAGTTGACCCGAGTACGTATTCAAACCAGTTTCTGCACCAGTGTTTAAAGGAGACATTATTGGATTTGTCTAGTGCACTGGTCCCCCAACCTTTTCCTGCTACTGACCACTCGGCACCCGGACAGCTTTCTTAGCTCCACACTACAACAAACAAAAAACATTTTCTGCATCAAATTCAAAAGAACTTTAGTTTACAAATAAAACTTAACCTAATGAACCCATTGTTTTGTTGTTTTTACATCCATCGTCACCTTTTGGACGCTCCGTAATCGCTCCCACTTTTCTTCAGCGCCACCCCGGAACTTTCCACCCCAACCCGACGGACAATACCAACCCACTTTGGGAACCACTGGTCTAGTTGGTAACATTCTGTGCCAGTCAGTAATGGTTAAGATAAGACACTAATATCAAGAGACAGACATATGTTCAACATATTTATGTATATTTTTGCTACCACATATGGCACCGACATTTCCTCGGACCCCCATCGATTAATAGAAAATAAGAATTATTATGAAAGATAATACTTCCATTTTCAAGATCATTAGACATCATACGAAATGTTTGTTATACCTGAATTTTCTATTTATTTTCTATTCGGAGCCTGCTAGTCTTGATCCATCGCCAACCAAACATTCCCGCATCATTCATCTTTTCTCTTCTCGTCGCGCATATCAAGTTACCTTTCTCAATTTGTACCAAGAATGTCACGCCACTGGCATCCCCTTTGGTGGCCTTTCCCACAAACGTAAGCTATTTCAGATATAACTTATCTTACCGACTTTTAAAGGTCTGCAAAAGTAATAGGCATAATTGTTGCCTACTGATTACTGGACGAAATAAATGAACATAAAAGCAGGAAAAAAAAAAATTATTGGCTTTTAAGAGAATCGAACTTGATTTATATATTTAATTCTTCTGAAGTTTCTTGTATTCAAAACTCGACTAGTGTTGATAAGAGCGTCTGGCAGAGGATAGTAAAAATTCTTTTGTTATCAACAGATAATGAAATAGCATTTTTCTTTTGTGTGAAAAGTAATAACGATTGAAAAGTCTCAACATTGAACTTGAGATGTCTTGATTCAAAAGAAACATTAAGATTGCTTTATGTCTTTTATGTCTCTCTTGCGAAGTATTCACTAAATGGAAGAGAACCATATGGCAAAAGACATAAAATATGTGACTACATTATATAAAGTGACATGCAAAGCATAAATTACTTTCTCTATTGACTTTACAACATTTAACAATACACCATGGATTCAAAATATAGCTAGAATCGCTGATGTGTAATGTTTCTATAAAATTTCCTTAAATCATTTCATCATATCCAAGGAATCATTTCAAGTATGCTGCCTATATTATATTCAGAATATATATATATAAAAATATGTTTATACATCAGTGATGAATAAGTGTTAGCTCGTAGAAGATAATGTTTCCATGTTGTGGACTTAATGCATACTGTCTGCGATCGGGATTATTCAATTTATATCTTTATACTGCTATATCCCAGGAGTATAATAGTTCAAAATGAAAACTTGAGCGTATAATTTATGATTCCATATAACGCTTCCTAACATATGATGTTTTAATATTTAAGATAATTTCAAAACAACAAGAACTCCATCGGGTAGAGAAGACATTCGTGAGCACGCATACACACATGCACATACAAAGAGACACATACACACAGGCACATACACAGAGACACATACACACATGCACATACAAAGAGACACATTCACACATGCACATACACGGAGACACATTCACACATATATGGAATTCCATATACTTAATCACACACCCATATATCTTTATCTTTTATCTTTTATCTTTTACTTGTTTCAATCATCGGACTGCGTCCATACTGGGGCACCGCCTTGAGTTTTTAGTCGAATGAATTGACCCCAGTACTCATTATATCGATCTCTTTTTCCGAGGCGCTAAGTTACGGGGACGTAAACTAAACAACACCGGTTGTCAAGCGGTGGTGAGGGACAAACACAGACAAGGACACGGACACACATACACACACACACACATACGCACACAGACACACACACACACACACATATATATATATATATATATATACGACGGGCTTCTTTCAGTTTCCGTCTACCAAATCCACTCACAAGGCTTTGGTCGGCCCGAGGCTATAGTAGAAGACACTTGCCCAAGATAGCACGCAGTGGGATTGAACCCGGAGCCATGTGGTTGGGAAGCAAGCTTCTTATCACACAGCCACGCCTATATATATATTTATTTATTTCATTAATTGCACGACTAGGTTCCAGTTATACTTTATTAGTCTTCTTTTGTTTTTACTGATTCTCTTATCAGTTTCGTGAAGTTAGTTTAGAACAGGGGGTCCCCCAAAATTTGTTTTTACCTCTGGATCTTGGTGGACCCCCATAGTCTTTTAAATGATTAAAATCTAGTCTTATGGAAACTTCTTTCATACTTCCTATTTTACTTCTTCACACGTTAGTGAACTATGTTAAATACCAGAGAAAGAAATCTAGCTTTGTTTTTCTTGAAATACATACCAATACATACATTTAAAACAAAATTTCTTCAGGGATCCTTCAAATACTTTTGTTGCGTGGATCCCACAAAATCTGATATGGACCCTGGCCCCGGTTGAGAACCACTGGTTTAAAAACAATTAAGTCCGGAATTTGATATTCCACGTTTCCAAATCTTCGCAGGAAAAGTCTACAAAAAATTCGACAAGCAGCGCAGACGCCATATCTATTTCAGTTTTTGAAATGGAGACTGGGAAGGTGTGAAACATTGAATAAAGATGTAGGAACTTTACTGTTACCAAACAAACAGGTAGGAGCGGATACAAAAATAAGATGAACCTGTAATAAAAAAAAAGTTATACCTGGGGCGTGCTTTTAATGAAAATAAAAATACATATACATTTATATACGTACAAACACACGCACACTCACACACACACATACACACACACATACACACACACAAACACACACACACAAACACACACACATGCACACATGCACACACACACAAACACACACACACATACTCACACATACACACACATACACACACAAACACACACACACACAAAAACATACACGTATACACATATAGACACACGCGCACGCACACACACACACACACACACAAGATCGAAATCACGTGATATGATGGTCTCTGAATCGAGTTGTGACAGACACGGGCGCGCACCCCACCTTGTAGTCAACTACTATATATTGTGTGGAAGAACCTTTTGTCCTCCTTGACACTGGCTGTAGAGACAGATAGTTCTCGAAAAAGTACAAAAAAACACACACTTATTTGCATTTACACACACACACACACACACACACACACACACACACACACACACACACACACACACACACACACACA
>JAOPUL010003388.1:12233241-12250614 GCA_027564515.1 Octopus rubescens | reverse complement strand
ATGTATGTATGTATGTATGTATGTATGTATGTATGTATGTATGTATGTATGTTTGTATGTATGTATGTATGTATGTTTGTATGTATGTTTGTATGTATGTGTGTATGCAAGTGTGTTTGTATGTATTTACTTATATATGTATGTATGTGTGTGTGTTTGTATGTATGTATACCCAAAAGTATACTCATATACACTAGTAAGCAATTAATGCAGCACAATTGTGATAAACGTATATGCACACTCACAAACACACACACACGTACAAACCACACACACATACACACACATAGATATACTTACATAAATACATATATATATAGTTATATACATATATACATACACCCACACACACACGTGCGCGCACACACAAACACGCACACACACACATCTATATACATATATATATATATATATATACGACGTTATGTACTTATATGCAGACATATACATCCCGACATACTTATATGCAGAATTGTACACATGTATGAGCCTAGTTTCAATACAACTACACACTCCTTTACAGAGATACATACACACATACTTATGCCGGAATATACCCAAGAATGACCTCACTACAATTCGATGCAGTTAGGCTGAAATACAGATAGAAACAAATAAACGCTGGAATATGCTTAGATATGGATTTTACTTGACCACAACTGCTACACCGATTAACAGACTCAGACACAACATCACACCTACGCACACAAAACTGCAATGTACGAGATGTAGCCTCATACATTGGAAGTAAAACAAAAAGTTAGATCGGATATTGATTTACATAATTTACATGAGTCACGGAGACTTGAGAAATGAATAGCTCAATGAGATAACTTCTGTATCTGTAAATATAGATTCACTCTATGACTATTGCCTTATCAAATAATTGTTTGCTGTGGCTCGTATTGACTTAAGACAAACTAACATAATCACACCCTCCCACACATGTCTGAATTATTTGTGCAGAACAAAGCTTTCTGAGATTTGAAAGAAATTATTTACTTATATTAGATACAACTAACGTTTTATTCTTTAGTTTTATTTGTTTATTCGCGAGGAAGGGCTCTGTAAATCTTATAAGATAAGGGACTTTTTTGTTTTAATTGAAGAACAGTAGGTAACATAATCGTGTCCCATTTCCACGATATTGTCTAGTTTTAAAACACCGATCGATCGTGCTTAGCAGCAATGTTATCAATGATATTGGCATCAGGATGCAGAACAAATACAGAAAGGAATCCAATTCGATGCACTAACATTTCAGTGTTCTACATATTCAATTGTTATTTATTTTACGGCGCCAAACGGAGGAATGACAAAGTTCACCGCAACAGCAATGCTATTCAGAGTGCTGAGATCTGGAACACGTTGTTTATTTTTTAGAGCAATGTAACAGGATATCAGTATATTTCATTGAAAATTTCTCATATATATATATATATTTGAAATTATTTATCGCTTAAAATCGGGGCGAATCATGGGCAAAGCCACTCCCGCCGGCATTGCCCCTATTCAGTTCAGTCGAGATTTATCTAGGAAAGGAATAAACAATGTAAGCCTATTATGTTTTCCTAACACAGTCAGTTTCTCTTGTTCGCTTGAGTAAAAGAATTAACGGTAATAGTAAACGATTACTTAGAATGGGGGAAGATAATCTGAAAGCATAAATTATTACGTTCAAAAAGACTAATAACCACAACCCAGCCCTCACCCCGACCCCCAAATTCTATCAACATGCAAGGAATAGTCGCCAAAACTACTTTAAATCCTCGACTATGTTTACATAAATTGAGCAACATTCGACAATGAAGTCTTTAATATACTATGCCAGTAAGGATAGAACACTTTCGCTAATATGTCTCTTCGAAGAGTATTTAGTAGATGTGATACATCAACAACAAACCAAGGGGAAATGGGAAACGACTTAATACAATAAGCAGCACTAAAACGAAAGATTAAATGGTAAGAACTGAGGAAAACGCCCACACCAATGGAATAATTTGATAGAAAAATTATTACTATTATTATTATATTTTCAAAGTTAGCCATGTTACTAGAATAGGGTTGTGACTATGATGAATAACTTATATCAACAGAAAAAAGAGTAGAGGAATCTATCCAGTTGATTTCCACAAAAGTCAAAGGATTCAACCAAATCATTTAGTGAAAGAAAACCAAGTTTTTCACTGCATTTAATAGATTTTCACGAATTCTTTGTTAGATCAAATATACTGAAGGGATCAGTTGTTAGCTAATGAAAATTCCGAGAAAAACTAAGTTGTCTTTATTTGGCAAAGAGAAGCAGGATGATATTCTCCGCCATCATGGCATTGCAAGAAGACGAACTGTTTGTAGGCTTTTAATTTCTATTACAATCAGTTAAATTTGAAGCGGTGATGATGGGGCGAAAGAATTCCCAACACCGAGTAAACTTCATGGTAAATATCTTTCTACGATGTATCCTAAATCTTCACTATTTTAGTTAATTGAGTGTGTCATCCATGTGTTTGCATATCCCTTCCGACTGACAGATGGATATAGATGAAATCATCGATGTTTCTCATGAAATTAAGTTGCTAGATATCAGGAGGTAAAACTTTGACAGTGCCTACCCAGCGAAAGATTATCTACGCAGTCGCCTGACCTGCTAAAATTATCTACTAAATTACTTGAAATACACCTTACCAAATTAAAAGGCAGAACGATACGACGCATTATATTATGTAGCCGACAGTTTTTATAGAAACACCAAATGTGATACAAATAGAATACTTCAGATCAAAAGTCAAATCATGGACAGTCTTGGGAGTAAATAAACAGCAAAATATCATGTTTCATTATGTTACAAAAGAAGAGTTACTTGTTAGATGGCCTAAATATCAGGGACTTATATATTGTTGGCGTTAACTTATCAGTCTTCGTGTTGCTACAATTGTTTTGCATAATCAATGTACTTTCTCTTGTAGGAACCAAGCATGCGTTGATTCGGTTATATTATTAATTCATTGAATGATGTTTGTATAGCTTTAGGTACATTAATTATACAATATAAGAATAAGTCATTATCATTATGTTCTTACGGCGGTCTTTCGTTTATTAAAACATATTCATGCACGATAGTGCAGAATAATGCGTTCCTTAGGTAGATGCCGTTTTGTGTTTGGTGTGTGTTTCACAGTGTATTGAAAGAAATCAACGATAGGGTACACAATGCCTAATGATGTTATTCTCAATATGTTGGGTATATGCGTATATCTTTAGCATTTGCTTATATGTGGGTATGTGTTTTTTTGTTTGTTTGAACCTTCCTCAGTCTTGTTATTATTATAGAAACCGTTTCTGTTTTAAATGATCCCATTTTGTCTAACACCATTTCAGCTCTTTATATTGCAATTATTTATATATTTCTTTAGAGATACGTTACAGTCCGCTGGAACGGATATATCGATTGGGATAAATATGTTTTATTTATGGAGTATTTTAAAAATAATATGTTGTTTATTTTCTAAAGTGCTCGTCTTCTTCAATTCGTATATCACACTATAACGTATCTTTCTTATTCTCTCAAATCCTGCTATGCTTTATGTTTGTACTCTCAGTTCCCCTTAAGTATTTCATAACGTTGCATTAATTTCCATTGTATGAAAGCTCCAAATTTGTCATGACTCTATATGCATTGTTATTGCTAAAAGTGGGAAACCTGAAACCATGTGATTGCTTCTTGGTAATATCTCCATACTGCATACTTTTATTTTCTATTACGTTACATTAAATTAAGATGGCGAGCTGCCAGAATCGTGAACATGCCGGACGAAAAGCTTAGCGGCATTTCGTGAGGCTTTACCTTCTCAGTTCAAATTTAGCCAATGTTGACTTTACTGTACATTCTTTTGGGCTCGCTAAAATAAATACTAGTCAAGTACTGTAATCGATTAACGCCCCACCTATCAAAATCGCTGACCTCGTGCCTAAATTAGAAATAATTAGGTTACGTTAAATAATTTCGGGAGTTTCTAGTGTGAAGTATTTTGTATTGTCCGAAGACGAAAATACTTCGAACTCAGTTTTGATCATTGCACTTCTCCCCAAATGGCAGCTTTTATCTTTATTGTCTTACGTTCAGTCATATGGGGTAGATATATAATGCAGTATTGACAGGAAAAGCCTCCATGTGGAGGGGTTTTCTTGCTCTTTACTCATCCTTTTGTTCTATATGCCTTTTAAGATTTAACTTTAGAATATTTTCAATGGTTTATTTTATTGTTAATTTTTATCACATTCATTTGGTTAACCAAAATCTGTTATTTAAGTTGGTTTATTTGACGTTAGAAACCATATTTTTGATATGCATGTATTATATATATATTTATATTACACCTTTGTCATTTTTGCTATTTTATAATTATTTTTCGATAATAAATTTCTAGATATATATTCCATTGTATTCATTATAAATACGATCGTTCTGTGTTCTGCATCAGGTGTCATTTTGATAATTAATAGATATTGAACAAATAATTTATAAAGGCAGTATATTTCACTTTCCTCTCTTTCCTAAATACACCTCGCTTTCATTTGAAGATAATACCGATATAACCTATAAGGAACAGCTAAAATATTAATATAACGAACATTTAGTTTGTCATCTTACTGTGTTTTAAGTACCAAAGTAATGTATCTATTATTTTCCTTCTGTAACCTTTATTTTGAATGTATTGCAGTCTAAATACTTTTCAAATATCTGAAATATTTTCCCATATAATACTCAGGCTTATGTTTCTCTATCTCACTTGATATTAAAATGTTTATTATTGGTCTTTTATTTTCCCTTTAATATTACTTTCTCAAATGTTTCTATTAAATCCACTAAAGTTTGTGACAGCCTGTCTAGTTGTATATCATCTGGAGGTTGATCTCACCTGTATACGTAATATATTACCGTGTCCTCCCCTGTCATGTGTATCTGTATCATTTCTAGTATTAGTTGAAGATGTTAAAAACAAGAGGAAACGTAAATGGAGATATTGAACCTCTTCTAATGAAGATGGAATTTGTTTTTATCATTCCGTGTTTGTATCTGGAGAATTATTTGTCATTTATTCATCGTCTTTTTTATGTATTTGCTTCTACTGATGATATTTTACTCATGGCAAACGATTATGTAATACATGAGCAGAGAACATTGTTAAAAGCATTCTATGTTCAAACCTTTCTTTGTGCATATACGTAATACTCTTACGACAGAGTTGATCAATAAATGATGTTTATCATTTCTTTTCTTCTCCTAGAAGTTGTTGTGGGCGTTCTGCATTTTGCCTGTAGAGTTATTTCAATTAAGTTTCCATTTACTATTGGCAAGCAGGTTAGGTGCACACAACATTAAGGGTTCGTTGCTAGTTTTGTCTTCTGGTTTAATCAGAATACACTTTACTGAAACATTCAGGTATTGAAATTTCCCCCTTTAGATATATTCCCCGCTCTTTTAATAAATTCCTAAATACTTCCTCAGCATTTAGTATGTGTTCTTTTACTATTTCAATCAATAGTGGAACTTTATTATTCACTGATTTTTTTCTTAACTTGTTTATTTTCTCTAGTGTCTAAATAACATTTCATATTATTATTGCTTCTTAGGATTGTTCCCGTGCAGCCGTTATTGCTTTGAACATTGTCGCCCGTCACACTCCACCAGTGTTTTCTACTTGTCTTCCTTGTTGGAATCATATTGATTTCTATTTTCACTTCTAGCTAGTTCATAAAACTGTTTTGATTTCTTGTCAAACCTGTTTTGTTTAGTAAAGAAAAATGTTATTGCTCCTCATGACAACGAATTCTATGTGATTTAGCGTCGATCTTTTTGTTGTGGTTCTTTGATTTCTAGGTACTTCCGTTATATTTTATCCTGCTTTCTTAATATTCTCTCTCATAATAAAATATCTAATATAGCTTTATTCTTTTACTCTATTACATTATTTTCTTACTTCAAGTATATGGTCAGTTTGCATTAAAGAAACACGCATTTATTAAGATGACTGTTCTTTTCCATAACATATTCTAGATCTTGATATTAAAATGGTTTATTTACGTTGAATTTAAAAGAGCAAATTACCTCTCATTGTATTATTCGCTCTGCTTTAACAGGTTTTGTTTCACATTGATCCATTGTCACCTAGATACATAAATACAATTCGAGTCAGCATAAACCATTTCGTACGGCTAATGTCAGATATTTCTTAAGATTTATTCCTATACGAAATTAAATCTTTCGATTTTTTTTTCTTTTGCAGGCAAGAATTCTTGATTTCCAAACTCATTTCTGGTTGGATAATTTGAGAAGTAAAGGAAATAATTGATGCAGAAATGAAGTTAATTCGCAGAATGCAGAGTACACATTTCCGCCCACTTCGCAACATATCTCGTATTTACGATTACCTTTCTTTTATATTTTCTTTCTTTAATACCATTAATAAGATTTGCTCACATCACTTGTTCTTGCACATGAGATTTTGTCGTCCACTTTAGTCACCGCAGTTCTCGCGCAGCCATTTGCTTTTTTTCTTGATATGCTTCATAATCTTAATATTAGGTTTTTTAGATTGTTATCCAACCCTTATTTTAATTATTTTTCTTATAAAGTAACGTCGTGACAGTACATATAAACGAGTATTTATATTTTCTAATATACTTCATTAATATTATTCTTTTGTTATGTTATGTTACGTAGCTTTACAAATGTTACTTTTTCATTAGGCAATTCTGTTAAATAATGATTCCAGGCCTACTTACAGAAACATTTGTTATGTGAATATTACTGCCGAATGACTTCGTCTAAATATAATTCCATCCAGCGTCAGTTTTGCGGTAGATAGGATTGACCATAGTCATGTTTAGCTGTGCAACGTCACATTTAGGCGAGGGAAATGACTCATTTCCGTTTAATACATATGTCTGCCTGTTTTGAAATCATTGTTTTTAAGCACTTTGGAGAATATATGTTGCTAGAGACAATACATTACACACGATTATTTTGCAGTTTACAAAATGCAAATTGTAAATCATTGACAAAAGCCTCTGCTTTATTTTCGAATATATTCGAAGCAGTTTTAATAATAGGAAGTATAAAGGCGGCGAGCTGGCAGAGTCGTTATCGCGCCGGGAGAAATGCTTAGCGGCAATTTTTCCGGCTTTACGTTCTGAGTTCAAATGCCGCCGGGGTCGACTCTGCCTTTCAGCCTTCCGGGGTCGATAAAGTGAATACCAGTTACGAACTGGGGTCAATAAAATCGACTGCTCCCCTCCCCCAAAAAATTCCAAGCCTTCGTGCCCAGTATAGAATGGAATATATAACACATCGGAACAATTACACCCATGTCAAGCTTTTGATAAGTAAATACATGCCTCTTAGTGAGAATTGTATTTTGTAAGTTTGATTTCGTCTCAGAAGACCTGTGAATAATTCCGATTTTATATCTTGATCCTCTTTGGTTAAATCGGATTTCTGTTAGTGGATTATTTTTCATTGCATCTCGGTTGCATACACGTTACACACAATTGTGCAAGCAAGAGTAGAAAAGCCGCGGACGTGTTTCAGAACTAAAAGACATAGTAGATATCTTGAGATTCCGCGAGGCTTATTACCCAATATTTTGGCCTTTTCTGTAAGGTAAACTTCATTGGGAAGGAAAATGGTGATTGCAACTGAAACCTTCTCTTTCGATTCAGCAGGCAATATAAAGTAGCAGGCATCCGTCGGTCTCGAGAGACCATGTATCTGCGTCTGGAGAATTTGTGTCATCTCGTGGTGGAGGTCAGCCAATCCTGCAAGGATCTTGAACTGGCCGTCCCTACTAACCTGGTCAAAAGTCTTTGTGAGGTCGATGAAGGTGATAAAGAGTGGCTGCCTTAGCTCTCGGCACTTCTGTAGCTGTCTAAGATAGAATATCATGTTGATGGTGAAGTGCACTGATCTGAAACCACACTGAGATTCGGAGTATACGCTCTCATTGATTTTCTGTAGTCAGTTTAGTACTTCGCGGGCAAAGACCTTCCCAACAATGTTTAGGATCGAGATTCCTCGGTAGCTATTGCAGTCACTTATGTCCCCTTTGTTCTTGTACAGGGTGACAATATTGCAGTCTCTCATGTCTTGCAGGACTGTTCAATCCTCCCAGCACTGACCCAGTACTTTCAGCAAGTGGCCAAGCAGAACCTCCCTTGCACACCTGATGATCTCTGATGGGATGCTGTCCAAGCTCGGTGCCTTTCCAGTGGGCAAGCCATCAATGGCTCTGCTTAGTTCTTGGGCAGTCGGTAGTGTGCCCAGCTCTTCCATCACGGGTAGGTGTTCCAGATCATCAAGCGCACTGTCCGAGCCGTTGTTTTCCCTGTCGTAGAGTTCGGAATAGTGTTCCACCCATCTCATCAGCTGCAATGTTTGGTCCTTGATGACCTCCCCTTCTGGATTTGAGTGGCGCCATTCTGCTCTGGGTCAGGCCGATGGCTTTCTTGATGTCTTCATACATTCAGAGAATGTTGCCTGTACCGCACGACAGTTCGATGCCTTCACAAAGCTGCAACCGGTAGTCATTTAACCAGCGTCTACCTGTCTTCTGCATTTTGTTCCTTGCCGATCTCAGTGCTTGCAGCGTTGCCTTGGTGGGTCGGCGTTTGTGCTTCAGCGGGGCAGCGCGCTTCACTTCCATGGACGTATTTAGCTGTTTGGCACTCGCCTAAGACCAGCCTTGCGTCATCTTCCGTCTCCTTTCAAAGGCCCTCAGGGCAGTGCTATGAATGATCTCCCTGAGAGAGTCCCATCTCTGCTGAACATTGCGCTTCGGTGGGTCTAAAGAGAGGGCGTCTTCCAGAGACTTGAGGAATGCATCAGTCTTAGCTGGCTGCTGAGTTGCAGTAGCATCGATACGCTGCTGGCCTGCAGGCTTGGTGCTGTGCATCATTTTTGGTTGGAGTCTGAGATTGCAGCAAACCAGGGAGTGGTCTGTGTCACATTCAGCGCTCTGAAAGGACCGAGTCAGGAACAGGTTCCCATGTGAGGATCAGATCCCGCTGGTGCCAGTGCCCTGAGCGAGCATTGCACCAGGAAAAACTTTGTCGAGCTTAGGCCTGGATGTAGGTGTTGGTGACACATAATCCATGGAACATGTAGAGCTCAAGCAGCCGTTGCCCATATTCATTTATATTGCAAACTCTGTACCGTCCCAGACACCATGTTCAGGAGTCGTGATTCACCCCCACTCGGGCGTTGAAATAGTCGAGTAGCACCAGCTGTTCTCCATTTGGGATTGCCTGTATTTTCCTAGAGGGCTGAGTATAGAACTTATCCTTGTCATCTTGTGTGGAAAAGAGAGTTGGGACTTAACCACTGATAAGGCTGACAGGCACATGTGAAATGTGCAGTCGGAGGGAGAGAATCCGTTCCGAACCCTTGCTGCTGAGTTCCACCAGCTACGGCAGTGAGTTCCTCACGGTGAATCCGACACCATGCTCTCTGGTCTCATCAATGCCTTTCCCCTACCAGATAAAAGGTATACTCGTTTCCTGGAGTGCTGCGATATCCACTCTGAGTCGAAGCAGTTCGTTGTTGATTACTGCTGCTTTGCGGGCGTCGCTGATAGACCAGTTGTCATGGTCCTTACTTTCCAACATCCAAGTCTTAATGCTGGTTTCTTACAATGTTTGTTTGCGGGTGTGTTTGTTTTTCGTGGTGCAGTGTTTATACCTCACAATTCAGGATATTAGTTTCCTTAAGCCCCACGCACCCAGTGGAGCAGGTGGGTTGTGACAGGACGGAACCTAACTGCCTTGGGGCTGCCAGGCTTGAGGCGGGCGGTAGCTGTTCAGTGAGGTACAATGACTTTTCCGTCCGTCGAAAGCAGCCCCTGGCGCTTTGCTCTTACGCCAAGCATGAGCAGGCTTAAAACTGGTGTGCTGTTGCTTTCCATGTTTCGCCGCCGCAGTTAGAAGTTTTCTCTCCAGCGCGCACGGCTGGGCAGGTTTTATGGCAGATCAGCAGGTGCTCATGCTGCACGTCTCACCTCTTCACCGTCAACAGTGTTATCCAAGGGAAGGGCGGGGGCCAATAAGATTCGGCACCAGTGGGACCACAGGTGTAGCCAGAATGAAGTTGGATATAGCATCGCACTGCCTTAGAGACTCCGGTTTTGGATTTCTCCTCAGGGTTTACTCCCGATGCTTTCCTCTTGTGTGGGTATTGCCACAAAGCTGCGGAGTTGTTATTATTCCTGGTGTCTTAAGCGGTAACGGCTTAATAAGAAGTACAACTAATAACGAGATCCGCTTATTTGGATGACCATTAACTCTTCAGAGGTTATCCGCCCTTTGAGAAGTATTGTATTTCATCCTGCAGGGTGACCAAATAAATAGAAAAGCACCCACAGAACAAACCCTGTGTGGTTGCTGGTTTAGTCGCCGACGGCCCGATACCTGTGATATGGTAGTGGATGATAAAAAAAAAGAGAGGATGGGGGGAGAGAAAGGGAAAGAGGGGGGGAATGTTTGCGATAGAGGGGTACAGAGCGGGAAGACAACGAAGTAATTTTGGAAAGTTCATTCATATGTAAAGACACTGTTCCGTCATATTTTACAGTGACTCCAATTTCATGCATAACGAATGTGCCAGAAATATCGTTGCATATGGAAATGGTTATATTCCATATATCCTCTACTTTTACTTGTATGTAACTTATATTATTCAATGTTGTTTTCCAGAGCAAGTTGATATCTTTCCATAATAAACCAAACACACTTTTGTTTGCAAGTAAACCATTTTGAATATCTATTTCAATTATACTAATTATATCAACGGATCCATCTATTTTCATTATGTCTTCATCATTATAAACAGGTTTCACGATTTTCGTGTCATTTTAGAGCAATATTGATCGCAAAATGCTTTTCTCTGAAATATCGTTTACATTAACCGCTAGTAATACGAAAGCTATAAATTGCATTGTTGTTAATTACGGGTCAATTATTTCTTCCTCTTGTTGGATTGTTATTTTAGAGTGCTCAGTAGGTTTTGATTCCTGAATTGAAACGTTAAATATGAATATCATTCTGCTTGAAAAATTATAACTCTATTTCATGTATGAAAATATGTAAAATATTTGACTTTCCAGATATGCTTAGGCAAAAAAAAAATATGATCAGTTGTTTGTTATAAACTTTTGTGGCAGTCAGCGACCTTTACCTTCAACCAAGTTATTATTTTGTTTCACATACTATCGTTCTTAAATAATGTTACCTAAACTGTAATGTTCTCTTTGTTCTTTGGTGCTCTCACCCTCGCTCTCTCATCTCTCCCGTTCTCATTTTCCACCTTTGTTGTTACGCTCCATTCTTGTTACGCCATGTCTTTCCCTCTCCTTTATTTTCTTACAGGATTCTGCTATTCCTTTGATTTTAAATGTTGAATGAATCGTTACATACATTCTGTACACATTTAATCTTCGTTCAGCCTGTTACATCAAATAAACTACAGACAATGTTCATAAAATAATAGTGAGTTAGAAAGATAATGTTATAAAAACAAATTCTTTTGGGACTACCAGTGACGGAGCATTTCACATTAAAAGTGTATAGACTGTTTTAATATGTATCATCCATATTCCTTACATTGAATATGCACTGAGCGTTGTTTTTACTGCATTCATCACTTGTTTGTCTACTAATTGTCTGCATTTTCCTTAATGTTCTCGTTTTCTTTGATGTATTTTGCACAAAAGAACATGCATCAGTCTGTACATTATAGCATTTCAAATCGATTACTTTATAACATTATTTACACATATCACCCTCTGTCAGTTTTAATTAACGCACTCAACAGGTCACAATAATGATAAAATTTTATTTGTTATAGCTTCCAGGGCAGATGAGAAAGTAAGTCCAAATCTTTCTTGTCTGATATTCTACTTGACTCAAAATGTTACATTCCTACATGTCACACACATTAGCATGGACCTAGGCATGAACGCAGGCTTGTAATACGATTTCCGTAAAAATGAACGGGTCACATTTTTAATAGTATGACGAGATAAATCTGCCACATAACCTGTCAATATATCATAGATTTACCTAAAGATAAAAAGCGAAATAACCTAGATATTATGTGTACGACGAAAAGAACCTTTTTACTACGAGTTTTCATTATAGATAGAAAAAAGTATGCACACCCGCACATACACAAACACACACATTTATATGTGTATGTATATGTGTACACGTGTGTGTGTGTGTGTGTGTGTGTGTGTGTGTGTGTGTGTGTGTGTGTTCTAACATACCCGTGTTGTCATATATATATATATATATACGCTTTTATATTGAAATAAATATGAATGAACACAAGAAAAGAAGAAGGAAAGAGAAACACTGTTACACTACAAACGTTATTCTTGAACTCATCCCAAATTATATTACCTATATATCAGTGTGTGTTTTGCGCGCGTGTGGATGTGCGATAACTGTCGATCATCATTTAACCTATTTTATCTTTATTTCTTCTCGTTTGTAAACATTACTCGTAAATGTTACAAACATATTTGCAGTTTTACTTTTATCAAAATATATTGCTTCTCTAACCATTCTCCTGTCGCTCAATCATTATATTTTCTATGTTTCCAGTTTCCCTCCCTCACTTCTATTCTATATGTTGCTATATAATCCTCATCCGTTTCGGACATTACTTGGTCAATGGTGGCCTTCATCGAAGTTGTGATATTGTAAGGATGTCAATTACTCTCCTTGGTATTTAAATATGGCGTGTTTGTTGTTACATGATCGTAAAAATTATTATCAGACATTATTTTATGAGTTACGTAGGCCTGCTGAAATAGTAGTGAAAATGGTTGGAACTCGGAGGGCCTTTCCCTGCGTATTTCAAACATGCTGGGTTCGATAACTGTGTCCAGCAGCTCAACATATCCAGGAGTATAAATTATGAGACTTTGTGGAAAGTTGGGAGGTTGCATAACGTTACAGTCACCAGTCAACGCTCACAAAACAATCACATTTGCTGGAAGCATTTCTATAATTCTAGGGAAATATCTGCAAGGATCTGCACATAACCATTTGTCATTTCTCCTGTTAGACATTTTCTACACCAGGGAAGAAGCAATGCATGCCTTATTCATGAGAGTTTTTTTAAGATTGTTAAGTAACATGTTGCACGGATCAAACGGTTTTTGTGTGCATTTGCTTATATAACTTGGCTTCTCTTCAATACATACTTTATCCAATGTCCATTCAGGCACCTGAAGTTCTTTGACGATGGCCCTCATTTACTTTCCATGATCATCAACGATAATATTTTGAACCCCTTGAATGAATCGCGATGTCCCCATTGTGTCTGGACGTTCAGAATGTTTTGTTCTCTTTGATAGAGGTGAAGCATTCTCATCAGAATTCCTTCCAATTCAATCGGAACTTTGTGTACAAAGGATCTTGTAACATTGAGAACGTTAACAATTTCTAAATCACTCACCCCATATATATGGCAACAGCGACTGCCTGTGTATTCATTTCTCGTGTTTGCATTTTATCGGCCATGAAGACCTACACAAAATGAAAACCTTTTAAATGGCTGAAGTGTTTATTGAGCTGATAATTATGAGTCCTTTTTACAAGAAAATATATTTACCTATTTTTTTACAATTTACAGGATACATGCAATCTAAATATTAAATAAGGATATCTAATTTTATGTTTTGATTATACTACTGTTAGCTTTACTGCCCAGCTTTATTTTGAAATAATTATTTAGGCAACAGATCCACACATTTGAAGGGACACGGGAAGTCGCTGCCATCGACTACAATTCTTAACTAGTAATTTATTGATCTATCACGGGTTATTGAGAAAGAAATGTTGACAGAAGCAGGATTTTAATGACGAAGATATGGAGAGGAAACACACTTTATTTTTCTTTCAATTAATCTATTTAACTACAATTGCACTGGAATTGCCAACATGATTTTAAGTTTATTTCCCTCACTTTTCCCAGGTAGATATTTAAAACCCGTCAAAATACAGGGATTATGAATTACAGTTTAGTATAGCATGTGAGGGTTTTCCCAAACCTTATCTCTTGCCTCTCAATGATTTTAACTCATCTATTTTGCTTTCTACAAATATTGATGTTACGTGAATTTTTCAGATTCAAACTTAGTTCTCACTTTCCCTTATACCTTTAACTGTGACCTTTATACATCACGATTTTTTTTTCATTTTCGCCCTAATCTATCAAATGTTATTTTCGCTTCTTAATACCATTCACTCTGGTTTTTCCACAGCTTCTATTAGTGAAGAACACTTAATACATATGATCCTGTAGACCTTTCTGGACACCATAAAGGCTAACGAACTAATTTTCTTGGCATGAAGATAAATGTAAATGTGTAATTGCATAGTAGAGTAGATAAAGTAGATTAGTTCCGATACGACTTTTATACCATTAGTATTCTACATTTGTTTTGTTATGTATAAAGGTTGTCGGCCTTATGGAGGTCGTATGTGTGGTGACTTTATTGGCCTGCAAGTGTAGGCGATGATTATGTGTATATGTTTCCCACGAAATCTTTCATTTCTATTTTATTGTTCCCTCTGCTCAATTGATATTTTATATTCATTTTCAGATTATTTTATGAACCGTTATTCAGATGGGTTAGACAAACAAGATAACATATTAAATAGTCATAGGTATGTCAGTTGTGTATTACAATGAAGATATATTATGAGATATAAAGTACTTATTTAAGCGAAGTGAGAGAAACTACTAAGCTTGGCCATATTTATTTTCAAGTCTATTATGAAGTCTAACATGTAATAAAGCAATAATATATCGTATTGGACAGAAATGGTATGCCATTGTTGCTCATTTATATCTACTTAAATATGCTGTAAATATTTTCCTGAAGTGAGCAGAATATTATAAACAACCTAATACTATTTTTCAAATCTATATTAAGAATTATTATTACACCTCGAAAAGTAATAGTTAATATCAATTAAACTACACTGTGTCTGTGTAGTTAAGACGTTTGCTTTCAAACCACATGGTTTCGGGTCTAGGCACACTGCGCAGCATCTGGGATAACTTGTGAGTGAATTTTGAGGGCGGAGATGTGTAGAAGCCCGTCGTATACATATATATACATAGGGTTGCGATTGCATCTTTGTATTTGCTTCCCGCTGCTTGACAAACGGAGATATATTGTGTTTGCCCCCGTAAAATAGCGTTTCGGTAAAAGAGCAGGATAGGAAGTAAACTTAGAGAGAAACTGATGACTGAGATAGATTTGTTCCGCGAAACCCTTCAAGGTGGTGTCCCAGCATGACCGCAAACCAATGAGTGAAACAAGAAATCTGTGGGCGTGTGTGTGTGTATATGTGTGCGTGCGTGCGTGTGTGTGCGCACGTGTGAGTGTCTGACTGTTTATGTATGTATTTAGGTATGTATGTATCATATAAAAAGACATTCTTCACCATTCAAAATGTGTTGTATTCTAGAAATATATTGCACGAACAAGTTTAAAATATCCCAGTTGCATTTTCACTTAGAATAAATGAATATCTATATCCGAATGGCTAAAACTAGAGGGTTGCAAGCACACGTGCAAATCAGGGAACTACTCTAGTCCTTAGCGTGTTGGATAGAACGGGGTATTAATAGAATGGAGTATTAATAGAACGGGGTATTAATAGTATGGAGTATTAATAGCACGGGGTATTAATAGAGTGGAGTATTAATAGAACGGGGTATTAATAGAATGGAGTATTAATAGAACGGGGTATTAATAGAATGGGATATTAATAGAACGGGGTATTAATAGAATGGGATATTAATAAAACGCGGTATTAATAGAACGGGGTAATTATAGAATGGGGTACTAATAGAACGCGGTATTAATAGAATGGAGTATTAATAGAACGGGGTATTAATAGAATGATGTATTAATAGAACAGGATATTAATACAACGCGGTATGTATAGAACGGGGTACTAATAGAATGGGGTACTAATAGAATGGAATATTAATAGAACGGGATATTTATAGAATGGGGTACTAATAGAACGGCGTATTAATCACATCTGTCTATGATTTAAGTTTAAATCCCTACAGGAAAAACTTGTCCATTCCTTCATTTCATTCCGATATGAAAATTACTAATGAAAGGCAGTGGATTAGGGAAAATGTTAGGGTGTCGGTTATGATGGCTTATGGTATATATTTCGGTGTTGTGCATTCTTACATTGACGTCACTGGAATCTTGTATCAATGTTAAGGTGGTGGATGTATTTCTCATGAATATCGTCGGTGGTGTGAAGAAGAGAGACTTGCATAGAAAAAAAAGATAAGTTGCCAGTTTGTGCATACACGTCTAGATACATGGTGAAACATGTAAAACTAAAGGCTTAAATTCATGTAAATATCTAAAATATATTAATATATATTTATGTATATGTGAAATATATTCTACCCAACAACCTGTCTTTTTTTCTGATAATGTGGAATTAATGTATCAATAAATTATAATTAAACTATAATTACATCGTAGTAGAGTCACTGAAACATTCTGCCCTTAATTTTTATGTACAAATATGATGTCTAGGAATGCATTTCGCGGGCATAAAGACATGTAAAACCAAGCTCTTACATTGTATTCAAATTCGTAGTACGTAAACTGCAATTGTTGCCTGTATCTGTGTTTTCACGTTTCACGCTGTGTTTTCACGTTTTACGCTGTCTTCATCTTATTCAGAGAACGCTCAGTAATGACAATATATTTTGGACATATTAAAGACTAAGATTTTCATAATTTTTTAGTTGATTTTGATGCCCCATGAAATACGCTTTGGCTCATATCAATTGAATACATTTCGTTTCATCAGTGAAAAAAAGTGTTTATATTCTTCCATGGATAACATATTACGATATTGATTTGACAATGCAGGATATCCTATTTGGTATTCTACTTGTTTTAGTCGTTGGACGACAGCCATGCCAGGGAAATGCCATCAGCAGATTGACTCAAAAACTGATTTAAAAAGGTTGGTACTTATTCAACTGGCCCCTTTTGCTGTAACGCTGGATTATATGGAGACAATAAAGCAACACAGGTTGACATACGGGTGGGGATAGAAACACAAATAGACACACAACACACGCAGACACACATATATACACACAGACACAGACACATACAGACACAGACACACACAAACATATATATACACACACACAGATGTACATATATACACACACATATAATACAAAAATCTTACAAATTTAGATGGGTATCGACAATTTCATATATGTAGATCTATAAAAACATACGTATT
>JAOPUL010003388.1:12177225-12188104 GCA_027564515.1 Octopus rubescens | reverse complement strand
TGGTATGAGAAGTCATACCATTTCATATGAGAAGTCATTATACACGTGCGATTCATTGAATTCAAGTATATTATATTGTATCCACGTTGGAGAGAAGGCGAAATATATTTTTGAATGAAAACAAACTTAAATCGATGTGTCCCCTAACATTGGGGTACAAAACAGGGAAAGAAACTCATCAGTTGACAGTAAGTACCTTGTTGTCCACGATGATACCAATTTCCGAAGTGTCCACAAAAATTTATCAGTGATTTTCTTTATAAAATCTGCGGAGCGAGGTCAAGCGAGGCTTACCAAGCTGACGGCCAATTATTATTATTATTATTATTATCATTATTATTATTATTATTATTATTATTATTATTATTATACCATTACTACACGATTACTCACTCTATGGAGAAGACGCAGCTTTGAACAGGACATCCGGATTTACCTAGCGAGTTCAGCCACCAGAAACTAACATTATAATTATATCTATATTGTTTGATTGGGTACCATTTAAGTACAGTTGAAGTTAGCCGACATCGGATACCAAATAAAGATAACACTGGAACTGCCAGGATAATACGTTGAAGAACTTACTTCTTTGTATATTTCCATTTCACTTCAACGCGTCAAAAATGTAAAAGTTTGTTTACATAACTGGTCTGAGATTATTATAAAGCTATGTTTATAGCGCTAATTTTCGATGGAGAAATTGTCAGTTGGAAGTTTAGCTTAGTGGTAGATAGTTCTGCCGGAGTCGTGAGAGACGCTTTTTCGATTCCAGTAGCTGCTGGCCGGCATTTTCCCATCTTCCTAGGGTTTTACCTGTTTTCACGGCGTTGGATAACTTAGTTCATTGTATGTTTCCATATCACTTCATCGCATCAAAAATGTAAAAGCTTGTTTACATATCTCGTCTGATATATATATATATATATATATATATTAACATCCACATATACTTAAAACGTATATGCTTTGTGTATTTGCCGATGGACTGCGAATGGCGTGGTGGAATCATGGACAGGCGGGATAACTCACATTTAACCCCATCTAGGAGTAATGGCCATCGATGTTTCGCCATTTTTATGGCTTATCAACACCAGAATCGGAGGCAAATCATCCCGTCAGTCCACGACTTATAAGCTCATGGCGAGAAAAACCATGTGCAGGTTTTCCCGGACAATGAAAACCTAAGAAATAAATTCAAATATGAAATAGAAGCAACTCTAGAGTAAAATATATTAACAACCACATATACTTAACGTCTATGCTTCGTGCATTTCCCAGTGGGCTGCCTATGGCGTGGTGGAGAATAAAATATCTCAAAGCGCCGGGTGATAAAATACCTTAATATCATGGAGAGGCAGAAACATCGATGGACAGGCGGAAACAACCCGCCTAGATGGAATTGAAGCTGATTTATCCCACCTGTCCATGACTCTGAGGTGTTTTATCACCCGGTGCTTGGAGAGATTTTATTCTCCACTACGCCATTCGCAGCCCGCCGGCAATTACACGAAGCATGTACGTTGAGTATATGTGGTTGTTAATATATGTATGTATATATAGGTAAAAGGTATTAATAAATCCAGCGAAACATCTATGAAACAAATTGGTTAACTATACCAGACAATAAGGTTCCAATAAATTTAAGTAGAATCAACATCCAAGGTAATTCTTTACGTATGACGAGTAAATCGAAATATCTTTTGGCAGAATTTGAAGAAATTCAGAGTATAATTCAGTAAAACTACGGAGAAAATCACATCATTAATTGTTGATTACACCATACAATACTGACGATCGTTTCTACTGTACCAGCATATTTACATTCAGAAAACGGTATAAAATATCAGTCAAATTAATATATCCGAAAATTATATGTTAGCACATTATCAAGGCAATCCACTATGGACTAAATTCAAAGTTAAAATCTCTCTAATGGATGAACGCATTCAAAATTTACGTTAAGAAGAAATATAATATACCACTGACTTTCTCCGCAAAATTGGGATAGCTGCGGCCCCCCGGAGAATTGAGCCCCGCGAGGTGGATTGGCTACTGCAGCGAGCATCGCTGGCCATTTTCCGCGGCAACTCCACGCCCTTCTTGTCCTGGGATATGTGTCCCCCTGTCCTCCACTGCCTTTCCCCACCTTTTTTTTCTTTTTTTACTCTACATTACTTTTTTTCTTCTTTCTTTCGCTTCCTTGGTTTTTTTTCTGTTCTATTAATTCCAAATGATCAACTTTATTCATTATATTAATTTTTACCTATATCTGATATATTCTAACAGAAGCCAGTTTAGTATTTAACCTTTTCTGACGTCAGTAGATAACGAAAGAATATAAAATAAACATACAAAGTATACGTCACGACAATTACACACATAGAAAGTATACGTCACGACAATTACACACATAGAAAGTATACGTCACGACAATTAGACACATAGAAAGTATACGTCACGACAATTAGTTATCTTTCTCTTAAATATTCTAAAAGTATTTTTAGAAAAGTTATGCATATTAGATTATAGTAAAATCATTTATAATTAATGGCTGATTTACTATTGAAATATTTAAATGCTTTTCTAAATGCTTTTCTATATTTATGAGAACATTTAAAATTATTCTGCACTTTAATATTACTAATTTAGATGTAATTATATAATACATTTCCGCAATGCAAAAATCACATTTAAAATTACGAATTTTGTACGATTGTGCGTAACTGATAATCGACCATATTATATCAAAGGTAATGTTCATTCTTCGACCATTAGAAGTCATTTCTCTCCAACAAGTCTAGGACCGGTTACATACAAAACGAGATTGCCCTTTTACACAATAGATACAGTGACAGTGCCAGCCGAGACAGGCAGGTTGCACAGTTGCTCAAAATACTTGGAATCAGCCGATACTCACCGTCCGTCACAAACACCTTGCACGGATTCAAGTCAAATAAACGAGGCAAGAGGAATCTGTCTAGGGCCCGTTTCCTGTTGGTTTCCCACTTTAATGAGAGGACCACCTCTGCCATCCGTAAGGCCATCTGCAGGGATGGTCTCGACATCCTGCTAGCCCAATCGGAGCCGTCCCTAAGTAGACACCTATCAACGAAGAGGTCACACGTGAAACAGCAATATTGCACACTAGTAAATTGTCCTATATGCGACCAGAAAATATATCTGTGAACATAAGCTGAGTATCAGATACGGTGTTCCAAATGCAGTGACTATTACATCGGTAGTATGGTCCGACCGCGCCACATCCGAATGAATGAGCATCTGTCTATCAACGCGTTTCATTCCTCAAACACTTAACCAAATACGGCAACACCACCAAAAAGATAGACGCCTCCACACTGGCCTCGGATACGAATACAGGAATCTCCGTGCCTAGGAATCCTTACTGATTCACCAATTGTACCCGATAATTAATAGTCGATCGAATTCATAAATAAATATATACCAAAAGTTTATAAATAAGTATATTACCAAAACGCCCCCTACATTGATGCGACTATGACCAACATCCTCATCACTACGACCTTGATTAGCCTTGTTGCCGACCAGTACCATATTCGCCGCCACCACCGCTATTACCTGCCGCAATGAGGAATATTTGCTGTAACATGAACATACACCATCGACACCACGACCCAATACTCCGACGACGCTTACCATCATCGCCAACTATGCCGATGTAGACAACAGTATTACCGACTACTACTACGCCGTTTACCATTAATACGACCACCGAATACTACCACGGCATTCATCATCACCGACAACCGCCTTCACCACCACTGATACTAACCTACAGCCAGTCTTCTACCACCGGTCCCAGAACCACTGTCCCCAGTACGACTGTCCCCAATGTGACCTATATGGCACCAACAACACCAGCATTTGGGGAGCTGCTGTTATTAGCACAAGTACCGGACTATAACATGGTCGCTGTCCATCTGGCTATCCAAAATGGCAGAATCTATGTAAACTCACATTTCTTTCACTGTATTCTTCTAAAGATAAGCCTTTGCTCCCGAAAAGTATAGGTTTTTAAAACTTGCTGCATTGATAAACGCCTTCTTTAGTTCTCATTTCGTTTATTATTCTACGTGTTTAATTGTTTTAAGCCCAAACATTAAAAGTTTAAAACAATTATGCAATGGTTTATAACTTTAGTTTGTCTTTCAATATTTCGGGATTAAATCCACTTCTGGTGACATTTCTCTTTTTCTCTTTTACTCTCGCTCTCCTTCTCTTCTTCTCTCTCTCTCTCTCTCTCCCGCTCTCTCATTCTTTTGCTCCCTACATTTGTGTGTGCATGAATGTGTGTGGGTGTGGTTGTGTACCGCAGTGTTAATCTTTAATGTTTACATTTCTTTATATCCCCTAAACTTGCGATTCGACATGGAGAGGTTGATAAAATACTTACAAGCTTGAAAACCAGTAAAACCTAAAGTAGCATACCCGCCCTTGGATAATTAGCAAACCCAGCTTTAACTCAGACGTAATACCTCTGTAGACTCTAAGTTATAACATGAGGTTGATTTTGCTATTAGTTTTAGCAGTTCAGACGACCACATAAAGCCTCTCTTATCGACTCGTAAACAACTTTTATTCCCTAACTGTAATGATAGATTTCTGAAAACGTATAACATTTTTGTAAGATTTTCGTATATTATTGATCAATCCTTGAATCAACTGCCTACGACATCAAACAACGGAAATTTTAAAATATTTTTTTCTCTTCTAATATCTTTCTGACTAAACAAGATCCAAAGAAATAATCTTTTTCTGTATTTTTTATTCGTCCCTCAACAGTAAATCTTTTCATAAATGTTATGATGGAAATAATATATTTTAAAATAGAAACGATGAGAAATATTCTATACTTTGAACATAATGTTGAAAAAGGCCAACTTTTAAAACTCACACAAATATCTTTATGAAGTAAAATTCACTCTTCTTTGTTCAGAATTCTGTAGAATTTAATATCTTTACTGGCAAAAGTTTTATTTGTATTATAAGAAACGGCAATAATTTAAGATCTTTAATAGTGAATATATTTAATGTTAGGAGAGCGCAGATGGCCAGGTTGATATTGTATCAAACAATTAATTATATTGTCGGCTGTTCTGAAAATGCATTGTGTACGGTTTTATGTTGTGCTTGTGTTTTAATTATGTAATTCCTTGTGGGTGAGTGAGTGCAGTACATCCAGCTGCATTACTGGGGTGAAGTTCCGTTCGTAATCAAGGAATCCTATGCGTATACGTCAAACCGTGTAATATATTTTTGCGGGAAAATATAATTCTTCCTACGTAATATACGTAAGAGCATTTCAAATCTGCATTTGCAATTTTCATTTCACGTCCAGTATTTGTGAAGTTAATTTCTAGTTATATTATGTGCCCACATTAAAATCAATACATATTCTTGCTTTTTCCGGGGGATAATTTTGTACTTGTTGTGAGCACAAAAATAATTATGACGAAAATAATTACGACAATGATAGGCGTTTTCACAAACAAAAATTCATCAAGGACCAATTAACCAACAGAAAACCAATTTTAAAACCAGTAACGCATAATGGGGTAATTTCCGCCGGCAGTTTCACCTACAACGACCATATACCATAGTTCTTTTAAAGATTAGTCCGTATGTTGTATATGCTGAAATACTTAAAAACAAAAATATCTAGATTGATTTGGTTCCTGAATACAAGATTGGAATCTTCATCGACCAAGCACCACACCTTTTTTGCCCTCGTCAGATGAATTACTCCCCATTTTACTACCAAGATGAATGCATTTATCATTACTGAGTTATATCAGTACTAACATGGAAGACATTGGTCGTCACTAAGATCACAAAAATTGGAGAATGTTGATTGAATCTAATAAAAGGGGTTTTAACACAGTATTATTGCACGATACCATTGGGAATTCTTCAAATCTTCAAGTAATTGTTGCTTGAATTTATTAAGCACATGCATTCAAAATTAACCTTAAGAAGAAATATAATATACCACTGACTTTCTCCGCAAAATTGGGATAGCTGCGGCCCACCGGAGAATTGAGCCCCGCGAGGTGGATTGGCTACTGCAGCGAGCATCGCTAGCCATTTTCCGCGGCAACTCCACGCCCTTCTTGTCCTGGGATATGTGTCCCCCTGTCCTCCACTGCCTTTCCCCACCTTTTTTTTCTTTTTTTACTCTACATTACTTTTTTTCTTCTTTCTTTCGCTTCCTTGGTTTTTTTTCTGTTCTATTAATTCCAAATGATCAACTTTATTCATTATATTAATTTTTACCTATATCTGATATATTCTAACAGAAGCCAGTTTAGTATTTAACCTTTTCTGACGTCAGTAGATAACGAAAGAATATAAAATAAACATACAAAGTATACGTCACGACAATTACACACATAGAAAGTATACGTCACGACAATTACACACATAGAAAGTATACGTCACGACAATTAGACACATAGAAAGTATACGTCACGACAATTAGTTATCTTTCTCTTAAATATTCTAAAAGTATTTTTAGAAAAGTTATGCATATTAGATTATAGTAAAATCATTTATAATTAATGGCTGATTTACTATTGAAATATTTAAATGCTTTTCTAAATGCTTTTCTATATTTATGAGAACATTTAAAATTATTCTGCACTTTAATATTACTAATTTAGATGTAATTATATAATATATTTCCTCAATGCAAAGATGACATTTAAAATTACGAATTTTGTACGATTGTGCGTAACTGATAATCGACCACTTTATATCAAAGGTAATGTTCATTCTTCGACCATTAGAAGTCATCTCTCTCCAACAAGTCTAGGACCGGTTACATACAAAACAAGTTTGCCCTTTTACACAATAGATACAGTGACAGTGCCAGCCGAGACACGAAGGTTTCACAGTTGCTCAAAATATACTCGTAGAAGATACGCTGGATTTCAAAGAAGACATATGATGTAGAATGCCACTGAAAGTAAATTCTAAACCTTATCATCTTAACTTCCTGCCAAACTTTGGACTCTAAAAGACGGGCATGTTGAACTTCTCCAACAGAGGGTCCCTTCGAGGGCACTTCAACCAACATATGGTAGGAGATCATTGTTGATTCTTGCAGAAATAGGACTCTTCCTCTCACAAAGGAAAAGGTAAAGGACTACAAAACAGATTCAATTCATAAGAGGAATCGGATTTTGTAGTAACATCGTAAAATGTGTTACTAACGAAAATAAATAAAAACCAGTATTAAACGCGCCTGATAGATGAATGGGCGCATGAGTAGTAAACCTTGCACGCGGCACATCACTGTCTGCCTTAATCCGAGAGAAAAGAAGGACAACCTTGTTAACATTATTTCAGCATAGATAACGTAAAACAGGACACAGAAAAGTAATATATTCTCCTTATTTAACGAAAGCCGGGAATAGGGAGGCAAGTGAATTAGTCTTTCTTTACACAGAATCTGAATATTACAGGGCAATGTTTTCTTTTCATGTTTAAATTCAGCATTGCCGATATAGGACACAATAGTTGCCATAGGTGAAAAAATGTTTGCATACAATTTAGGAGCCTTATATACGATAACTAAAATCATATACAGAAACAAACGCAAAACATACAATTTTCTCAATAAATAGTCCAGCTTTGTACAGTTTTAAACCAACGCGGAAGACATTGAATTCAAAAGCACAAATACTTTATATTCTCTACGCAACTTAACCGGTGGATAAACTATACAAACATAACCTAAAATAAAACAAATCTTACGTTTAGGTAACAGACACCATAAATCACACAAGTCATCTTTCATATTTTCTACTCATTAATAAAATATTGGAATACTTTCATAATATCAAAAACGATTAATAAAAAGTTACAACAAAATAAAATTGATATTTTGTGTTTTAAAGAACAGTAAAACATACTCCATAAATACAAGCGTTGATGAACCAGTTTAACTTCGCAAGTATCTACATCATAATAATGGTTTCTGGTTTTGGCACAAGATCAATAATTTTAGAGAAGGCGTAACTCGGTTACATCAACGCCAGTGCAAAAATGGTACTTATTTTATCGACCCAAAAAGGATAAAACGGTAACGTTGACCTCAGCGAAATATGAACACAGAATGCTAAGGGACGGAAGAAATGTCGTTCAACATGTTCTCTGACGGGGTAACGTTTCTGTCAGCTTAAAAATAAAGTAATAATAATAATGGTTTCAAATGTTGGCACAAGACCAGCAATTTCGGAGGAGGATGTAAGTCGATTACATCAACCCCAATACTCAACTGGGACTCATTTTATCGACCTCGAAATGATGAAAGGCAAAGTCGACCTTGGCGCAATTTGAGCTCAAGACATAAAGTCGGACGGAATTCCGTTAGGAATTTTGCCCAGCGTGCTAACGATTCTGCCAGCTCGCCGCCCTTAATAATACCAATAATAATAGTAATAACAACATCAATAATAATAATAAATCTTTCTATACTGGGCACAAAGGCCTGAAATTTTCGAGGATGGGGATAGTCGATTCAATCGACCCCAGTACTCAACTGGTACTTATTTTATCGACCCCGAAAGGAAGAAATGCAAAGTCGACCATGGCGGCATTTGAACTCAGAATGTAAAGTCGGAAGAAATGCCACTAAGCATTTTTCCTGGCATGCTCACAATTCTGCCAGCTTATAATAATAATATAATAATAATAATATTCCATTCTATACCAGGCACAAAGGCCTGGAATTTTAGGGGAGGGGAGTAGTTGATTTTATCAACCCCAGTTCATAACTGGTACTCACTTTATCAACCCCGGAAGGACAAAAGGCAAAGTCGACCCCGGTGGCATTTGAACTCAGAACGTAAAGTCGGAAGAAATGACGCTAAGCATTTTTCCTGGCATGCTAACGATTCTGCCAGCTTATAATAATAATATATTAATAATAATCACAATCCTTTCTATACTGGGCACGAATGCCAGAAATTTTGGGGGAGGGGAGTAGTCGATTACATCGACCCCAGTTCGTAACTTGTACTCAGTTTTTCGACCCCGGAAAAATGAAAGGCAAAGTCGACCCCGGCGGAAGAAATGCCGCTAAGCATTTTTCCTGGCATGCTAACAATTCTGCCAGCTTATAATAATAATATAATAATAATAATAATAATAAGTTTTATAATTCGTGGACAGAGACCTTGTGAGTCCTTTGACAGCAGGTTGTTGTCCAGTCTCATAGAATTAACCGGAGCAATAAAAAAAAAAAACAAAAAAAAACAATACCTTTTGTTCCCCACTTTTATATTGAAGCAAAGATCAATTCAGTATGAAGTCAAAATTAAAACCAGAAAAATTTCAACCCATGACAACAAAATAGGAATATGGTTTGAAGGATACAAATTGGAATTAAATTAAGAAAAGCTTCAGATTAAGAAAATTTTTGAAAATATTTTTTTTTTTTTTTAAATCTATAAATCCTAATAATCAGAACAAATAAAGGAAAGGAAAGATAAAATCATATTAGTAAATCCATATATTCGCCCCAGTCCCATGACAGTTGCTTAAAATTGAATTATAACACTAATATAACTAGTTGTAGCTTCTTCATTGGCCATGAAGTTTCTTAGTGCATCAATGGATACAGGCCTTCTCCAGATGCCGTTCTGGTTTCTCCCCAGTGTTTGACTTCTGACTTATCTCAAGTGGTTTTCGACTGGGGTCCATGTGACCGTGGGGGGTGGGGTGAGTCCATTAAAGATCTTGTTGTTAATGTTTATATGCAATAAATTGGTTATACTTCTACAGTATACAAAATGTTTTAACAATTTTTTTTTACACAATTCCAATTAATATTTAATTATAAAAATATAACGGGATTTGTTCTAACAGTGAATGGCTTTGAGGGTCCACCTGAGTAAAATAGGAACCAAAGGGGCCCATAGGTAAAAAAAATGGTTGAGAATCACTGACTTATCTAATTTCTATCCTGCCGAAGTATTCCATCATCATCTGGTGGTGGTGATGGTATTGGTCAGGAAACTTATTCGGGGTTAATATTTAACCTTTTTGATACCAGCCTACCCAAGTCCAACCCTAATTCTATGATACAAAATACTTGTTTCAAAATAATCTAAATTAAAACCTTCCATCAAAATATCATAATGATTTATGTTCCAAACACCAGCTTAATAATGACAATTTTGACTAAATTCTTCATTATTTTCAAAACTGATTAAAAGAAAGGCAGTGTATTTCAACAGAAATATGGTAAAAAAAAAAGGTTAATGATTTCTTTCATCTAGGTGTTAGGCTTGTTTCTTATCTTTTTTATTTTATATAGTTTGCTCTTGAGGAAGCAGCTGTGTCCTTAGTCCCTGCAGGTCCTCAAAGACCAGAGTGAGATCAACATAGTTGATGTTCCACTTGAACAATTGCAAGTTGACAACTTTCCTGGAATAAAACTGATGAGAGCAAAATAGGCAAAGATTATACATCTTAGTGTAGAAAATTTTTGTTGTTGTTGTTGTCTAACCCCTTGTCAGTCTTGATTGTAAAAACCTTGAACAAAGGATTTCCCACAAGGACCCTACTGTTTTTTTCTCTTCTCAGAAGTGTATCTAGTGGAGGCACATGGCTTAGTGGTTAAGCTGCTGGACTCATGATTGTAAGATTGTGGTTTCTATTCCTGGACTGGGTAATGTGTTGCTCCAGTCCTCTCAGCTGGTAATAATTAGTAATCCAGTGACAGATTGACGTCCTGCCCAGGAGTGTGGGGTGGGTGGGCGATATATGTATGTATGTATGTATGTATGTATGTATGTATGTATGTATGTATGTATGTATGTATGTATGTATGTAT
>JAOPUL010003388.1:11980952-11994140 GCA_027564515.1 Octopus rubescens | reverse complement strand
AGGCTATAGTAGAAGACACTTGCCCAAGATGCCACGCAGTGGGATTGAACCCAGAACCATGTGGTTGGGAAGCAAGCATCTTACCACACAGCCACGCCGCGCCTATATAAATTTTTATGTTTATCTCTATAAATATTCTATAGAAATTATAGCCTGCACTGAATTCGTGTACGAAAACGTCGTAAATAAGCGAAGCGATCGAAAATAGTCTAAAGTAAGCAAAGAAATCCTGGATGGTTAATAGGTTGGATGAGGTGCTGATGATGAAGCAATAATGTCATATACACTCGTTACATATTTTTTCCATCTTCGATTGCTTTGTTTAATTTAGACGATCGCTTCGCTTATTTACGACGTATTCGTGAGTTCGATTCCTGGCCGTGCGTTGTTTCCTTGAGCAGGACCATTTATTTCACTTTGCTCCAGTCCACTAAGCTGGCAGAAATGAATTGTACCTGTAATTCAAAGGGCCAGCCTTGTCACATTATGTTTCCCGCTGACTCTCCCTGAGAACTACGTAATGGATACGCATGTCTGTGGAGTGCTCAGCCACTCTCGCGTTAATCTCACGAGCAGGCTGTTCTGTTAATCAGATAAACTGGAACCCTCATTGTTGTAACGGATGAAGTGTCAGATACTGCACGCATCTTACGTAGAGCACTTTCAGCACAGTAAAAATAACAACACCAAAACAAACCACATCACAAACCCAGCTCGATAGAGCAGTGAAAGGACGCATAAAATAATATAACTACTGAATGAGAATAATCATTATCCTGGTTTCTAATTTAGGCTCAAGGACAGCAATTTTGAGGGATAAGTAGGGCCTAGTCGATTACATAGATCCTAGTACTGATGATGATGATGATAATGATGATGATGATGATGATGATGATGATGATGATGATGATGATGATGATGATGATGATGATGATGATGATGATGATGAGGAGGAGGAGGAGGATAACAATGTGTTCCAACATCAGTACACGGCCACGGAGTTGATTACATCGACCCCAATTATTTGGCTGATATTCATTGAAAACTGGTTCTTAACCATTTTTTTTTGTTGCCTATGGACATCTTTGATTCCTATTTTACTCAGGGTGCGGAAAACCCCCCATAGCCATTCGATGTATAAAAACTCACTCCTATACTATTTTTATGATTAAATATTATTAGGACTTGTATAAAAAAAAAACTGTTTAAATATTTTGTGTATTGTAGATGTATAAGCAATTTATTGCAGATACATTTTAATAACAAAATCTTATATGAACCCCCACGAGGGCCATATGAACCCCAGTTGAGAACCACTGGTTTTAAAAGACCCTGGTGAAATGAAGGTCAAAGCCAGCCGACTCTGGTGAAGTTTGAAATCAAAATGTAATGATACGTAACCAAATACCGCTGCTCTAACGATTTCGCCAAGTCACCACCGCCATTGCGAAGGTTATAAAACAACGACAACGAGAAGAAGAAGAAGAAGAAGAAGAAGAAGAAGGAGGAGGAGAAGGAGAAGAAGAAGAAGAAGAAGAAGAAGAGGAAGAAGGTGAAGACGAAGAAGAAGAAGGAGGAGAAGAAGAAGAAGAAGGTGAAAAAGAAGAAGAAGAAGGAGGAGAAGAAGAAAAAGAAGAAGTAGGAAGAAGGTGAAGAAGGTGAAGAAGAAGGTGAAGAAGAAGGTGAAGAAGAAGAAGGTGAAGAAGAAGAAGGTGAAGAAGAAGGCGAAGAAGAAGGAGGAGAAGAAGAAGAAGAAGGTGAAGAAGAAGAACGCGAAGAAGAAGGCGAAGAAGAAGAAGAAGAAGGTGAAGAAGAAGAGGAAGAAGGTGAAGAAGAAGAGGAAGAAGGTGAAGAAGAAGAAGGTGAAGAAGAAGGTGAAGAAGAAGGTGAAAAAGAAGAAAGAGAAGAAGAAGGTGAAGTAGAAGAAGGAGGAGGAGGAGGAGAATAATAATAATAATAATAATAATAATAATAATAATAATAATAATAATAATAATAATAATAATAATAATAATAATAAGAAGAAGAAGAAGAAGAAGAAGAAGAAGAAGAAGAAGAAGAAGAAACACATTTAGTTATATTGAATACGGCTCCACAAGTCTGTGTTTTTGAGTTCTTAACTTTACTTTAAGTTCTTCTTTAGTTAGAAATCATTCTGCACCCAGCTTAACCCAATCTTTCTTTCTCTCTCTCTCCTTCTCTCTCTCTCTCTCACTCACTCACTGTCCAATGAACCCGCAATACTACACTCTTCATGTTTCTACACAAATGCTCAACGCTAAACGTGGTCAGTTATTCTTTTTTCGTTTCTTTTCATCTTCGATAGATGTATACATTGAATATGCTATTTTAGCCATGAGATGCCCAAGTACATCCTACAGCATGTATTCTTAAAATATTTAATTATATTGAAATAGGCCCCATAATACTATGATTTTAAATTCTTTATTTCTTTAGATTTTACTTAGAAATCATTCCGCAACTTGCTTGATCGCCCTTAATCTCTGTCGCTCTCTCCCGCTCCCTCTTTCTTTCTATCACTATCTCTCCCTCTGCCTCTCGTCCTTCTCTCTCTCACTGTCTGTTTTCTCTCTCTCTCTCTCGCTTTCCCATACCTCTCTCTCACCATCTTTTGGAACCGCAATACTACATTGTTCATATTACTACCCACATTCTTAAGCCTAAGCGTGGTCAGTTATTTTTTTTATATTTCGGCCTTTGTTAGAATTAGTTCCTAATATATACATATATACGTTGATGATGATGTTTTAGCCAGGCTGTGCCTATATACAGCCTACTCCATTCATTTTTAACTTATATAGTGATAACGAAAATAAAACGGACCCACAGTGATTTGTTTTTAATTGTTTTACTTATTTATTCTTTATTATAAATCCCCAACTTATTTATTCTTTACTTAGAAGAAATTATTCAGCACCCAGCTTCACGAACCTCCCTCACATTCTCTCTCTCTGTCTCTCGTCTTCTCTTTCTCACTCACTCTGTCTCTCGCACTGTCTTTCTGTCTCTCGCTTCCCCTCAATCTGTCTCCCTCTCTCTCTCTCTCTCTCTCTCTCTCTTTCTCTCTCTTTCTCTCTCTTAAATCCCTCTTTCATCATGCACTGGAACCGCAATAGTGCATACTTCATGATACCACGCACATTCTTAAAACTAAGCAAGGTTAATTGTGTTTTATTTTTTATTTGGCCTTCGTTAGTATTAGTTCCTAATGTATATTTATATACATTGAATAAGATATTTTAGCCTTGGTCTGTCCAGGTAAATCCTGTTCCATTTATTTTTAATGAATTTACTTATATTGAACACAATCCCACAATGCCGTGTTTTTAAATTCTTAACTTATTTATTTGTTACTAAGAAATAATTTCGAACCCAGGTTGACCTATCTCATTTTCTCTGTCTCTCGCTCCATCTTTCTGTCTTTCGCTCCCTGGCTCTGTTTCTCGACCTCCGCCATTCTCCCCTCTTTCTCGCTTGCCCAAATTCCTCTATCACCATCCACTGGAAACGCAATAGTACATTATTCATGTTACTACCCACATTCCAAAAAACTGGTCAGTTATTTGCCCTCTGTTGTCCTTCATTAGAATTAGTTCCTAATATACATTTATTTAGATTGAATATGATACTTTAGCAAAGGTCTCCCCAAGTACATATTGAATAAGCCCCCACAATGCTTTGGTTTTAAATTTTATCTTTTATCTTTTACTCGTTTCAGTCATCAGACTGCGGCCATGCTGGGGCCCCGCCTTAAATATTTAGTGGAATGAATTGACCACAGTACTTATTTATTTTAAAGCCTCGTACTTATTCTATCGAAATTTTTTGCTGAACCGCTAATTTACGGGGTCGTAAACTAACCAACACCGGTTGTCAAGCGGTGGTGGGGGACAAACACAAACACAAGGACACACGCATATATATATACATTAATATATATATATACGACGGGCTTCTTTCAGTTTCCGTCTACCAAATCCACTGAAGAGGCTTTGGTCGACCCGAGGTTATAGTAGAAGACACTTGCCCAAAGTGCCACGCAATGGGACTGAACACGGAACCATGTGGTTGGGAAGCAAGCTTCTTACCACACAGCCACGCCTGAGCCGATATTCTAATTTTTTTGTTATTTAAAAAACCTAATTTGATCCCGTTTTAACATATCTATCTTGTTCCAGCCCTTCGGGGAAACCCTTCCGTCCACACCCTATCCACTACAAAGTCCATTGAAAACAGCCTATGTGAATACCAAATCAAACAGCCTGTGGGACTAGCTTAGTGCTAGACTCCCCTCTTCCCTCCATCCCACCAGCTACCTAGACCAACTAACAAGTTGAATGATGCAATACCTCTTTCCGATATATACATTTATATAACTGAAGAAATACATCCACTTGTTTTCTCACCCTGACCTTTTTGTAGAGAAATTCTGATAATAATTGTTAATTCCTATCACCGTTAATAATGATTTCTGATAGTAATTAATAATTCCTATCACAACAAACAAGCCTCCCTTACAATTATCTTAATGGGAAAAGGTGTTGAATGGCTTCATGACATGTTAGTTGGGGAAATGATAGTGATAATAATGATGATAATAATAACAATTGCGAATAATAAGACTAATATTAATAGTAATAATAATAATAATAATAATAATAATAATAATAATAATAATAATAATAATAATAATAATTTATTTATTGACCACAAAGGTTTACATCAAGAAACACATTATAGACAATACAGGACATACAAAGAATGTGTGTATGTGAGTGAGTGTTTGGTGATGTGAGGGTTTTGCGTGTAAACAGGTTTAACGTATTAAAAAAAAATGATATTCTAAAAATGTGTAATCCTCAATAAGGAGGAAACATTCATGGGCTGCTCATGGAAAAAAAGCATAAAAATAAGTTGGGCTACAGCAAATATTCTGCTCATTACGACAGATTTGCTTGTCAGTTGCTTCACCTTAACCAGTCCCTTAGTGGCTGACAATATCGTCATCTCTGACCATGAGCAGGAGTAGTGGGGGTGCATCATGGCCAGGTGTTGATAGGAATTTGTAGGATCTTGAATAATTCACATCTGGAAACATGGGTGTTTTGTTCATCAATCCTAAAGAAAACCTTATTCACGGCCTTTTGATGGGCTACTCGATCTGAAGAAATTTCTAACTGGGCCAACTGCAAGGTCATGTGCTGTTTATCTTGAGATGAAATCACCATGTCGCGCACGTATAGTTGTGATGGATATGCCTGGTGTACCCTTATCAGACGGGTAGTCATGATGGGTATATTGGGTTTCGTATATTTGTACCCCAGTGTCACTTTGATGGCATGCGCTGCTCTCTCACTCAATAATAATAATAATAATACTTTTGGACAATATCTTAAATGGAGAAATGAAAGACAACAAATAGTATTGCAACAGCAAATAACAGTGACATGCTGAAAGACAAAAGCAACGGAGAAGTCATTGAACAACAATAATAAAACCAGCGAGAAATTTATTGACGCCAACAACAAAAACAAATGATTTTTCCGACTTGACTAGCGCAAGAAAAAGGAATGTTTTCGCCAGCCATGGATGGAAAACTTGATGAAATGGTTCACGCCCTCCCCCCACAAAAAATGCCTAAATGCGAAAATTTTGGGGCCTCAGGCCACCTTAGACCATTCTGTTCCCAAAAGACAAGAGGCACGAGTCCACACCTACTACCTACGCCACACCCTCAATAAAGACAATATGCCACACTTGCAGCCGGAACACCAAGGTTGCCGTCGACCGGACCCACGGCAGCAGCACCAATAACTACACCAGAGGCTGCGATACTAGCAAGAGCGCCAGAAAAGGTATCAACGAAAGTAGCTGAGACAACAAGAGTCCCAGCAACTCCAGGAGCACTATCACCGCCAACAGCATGAAAAACAGGTAAAAGACCCGACCAGAGCACCGATAATGTTGGCAGTGGAATCTGGTTGGGGTTTCTCTGGAAACCCCATTAAAGGTCTTTTAATGGTTCTTACATTAGGGGTTCCCACACTGGGGGGTAGACCTCTCTAATGTTTTTTATAAGCTGTTAGTGGCAGATGCACTAACAACAGCTCTTCCAGTACCTCTCGCAATCTCTTTATTTCGAGCTATAGGAGCCATCAAATATTTGCTGCTGGCTCTCCAAAATAGCACAACATTGGGAATCTCTGCTGTTGTCAATTCTTCTGAAAGCTTTCTTTTTGGGGAAGGGTGGGGTTGTGCTGGTGTTGGTTCTGCCTGCTGTAGTGGCTTTTGTTCTGTTGATGGTTGTGGAGCTGGTAGGGTCGGTGCTGTTGTCTGGGTGACTGTTTTGGGGGGTTTTCTTTTGTGCATTATCTGTGTTGTCCGATGTGTGTGTTGGTGTGAAGCCGGCTGTTTTCATCTCGTGTCTTCTTTTTAATTTTTGGGGCTTTTGTGTTTCCTACTCATCTTCGCTTTGAGATCTGTAGGAACCAATGTCTGTGCAATCCGCCTCCGATGTGAGTAGGTGGGTTTTTGTCTTTGCATGGTGTAATATGTGTGAGTGTGTGTTTGAGAGTTTGAGAGCAGGAGAGCTGGTTTGAGAGGCGCTCTGGTCGGGTCTTTTCTCTGTTTTTCCTGCTGTTGGCGGGGATAGTGCTCCTGGGGTTGATGGGACTCTAGTTGTCTCAGCTACTTTCGTTAATGTCGTTTCTGGCGCTCTTGCTAGTTTCGCAGCCACTGGTGTAGTTATTTGGTGCTGCTGCCGTGGGTCCGGTTTGGTAAGTAACCCCGTTCGTTTTCTTTCTCGCAACTCGTTCAGGCCGACATGGCGATGGTTAAAGTCGGCTGTATAAATGTTCCTGGCCTGGGGGGAGGGGATCACACAGGAAACAGGATCGCTTCCTCAACGACCTCAGGTCACTAGCTATGGAGGTGACGGCAGTCAGTGAAACCAGAATATCTGACACACACGATCTAGCCACCACCTAGGATAATTTTGAGATGTACGCATCTCTCAGTCGGCCTGGAATGGGAGGCGGGGTAGCAATGCTGTTAAGGAGAAACGCGGAAGAAAACGATAAGGTATGGAGCCTTACATCTTAATAGTGGCGTGCATAGGATATCTTTAGCACGTAAAGATGGAGGAAGAGGTATGATAAGCTGCGAAGATTGCATAAGAAGTGAGGAAAATTGTATTGGGTGGTATCATCACAGAACCATTTCTCATGGGAGTTAAATTGACTGGGATCATTGAAACAGAGTTGTGCACCAACAAAGAAGAGTTTTAAAAAAAGGAATTTGAAAAGAAGACTGAATGATTGAAAGACAAGCATTAGACATGTGCCTGGATGAGTATGAGGTTTTTCAAGGAAGGAACAGAAGCGTTTATCTGTGCTACCCAAGAGAAGAGGCATTAAGAACTAACTAGTTAGAATTCCACATTGTCAAAATGATCGAATTACCATTGTGAAGAATGTGTGGGAAGTCTGGAGAAACCACGAGCCACATTGTATGTGAATGTAGCTTTCTGGCACAGCGGGATTACAAGAGAGGGCCTGATAATATTATTGGAATTTTACGTTAGACTCAAAATGGAAAATACAACTTGGAACGAGTGGCAGTCTGTGGTAGTTATCTCCCTTGCACTGTTTATTCTTTAAAAACAAAAATACTGACAAGTGGTATGAACACAAGCCACCAGCTGTAATAGGAAACGATATGATGAAATTGCTATGGGACTTCAGTGTGCAATGTTAAAACATGATTGAGGAAAGAAGATCTGATTTGATCCTGATTGAGAAAGAAGAAAGACATTGCTTGGTTATTGACATCACAATTAGAGAACAGCACAGGATAGAGGAACTACTAAAGACAGCGAATAAGGTAAAAGTGATAAAGTGTAGAGTAGGGGGAAATACAAGAATGAAATTCAAAGAGAGAACGTTAGACAGATTAAAGAAAGACCTTTGCATCATCAATTTTGTAAAGCCACTGAGGATGTATGTAGGACAACATTTTGGTTAAAAAGGGGTCAATTAAAGAAAGAAACTTAGAGTTGAATTATAGCAGCCCAGGTTCAAGCGATAAAAAGAAACGATTTGAGGAAAAACGTATATGGGGAGAATGTATAAAAAACTGTAGAGTCTTTGGAACACGGAACGAGACAGTTGCACACATTGTTGCAAATTGCCCTAAATTGGCACAGAAAGAATATAAGAATTGGAAGCATGACCAAGATGTAAATAATAATCTGAGAGAAACGGAGAAACTCTCAAAATACAAAGATCTGGAAATAGAGATTAACCGAATGTGGAGTTTAAAATCAGAAAGAATCCCTATTATAATAGGTGCAATAAATATGATAAAAAAACATACAAATACATGGCCAAAACACCAAAACTTATGAATATGTATAACATACAGAAAATAACACCACTAGGCACTGCACACATCCTACGCAAAGCACTATCAATACAGTGAAAATAACACCAAAACAAACCACAGTACATAGCCAAGGCACACAGGACTGCACTCGATAGGGCAGTGAAATCATGTGACAAAAATATAACTACTGAACCATAATAATAATCATAATCATAGTAAAAATAATTGCTCTTATCTAAATTTCTGGTGACATTTTAACATAAATATTGGTTTAATAAGCCAAGCTGCTAGCAACGCCAGCGCAAATTGAACAAATGATTTAATGTACGACATGTTCCTTAAGTTGGAAAAACCTAAGATAATATAATGAAACAAATTTTTCTCCGAAATATTCTCAAAGTTATTTCCAACAATTATTTCAAAATATTTCCCTAGCTTGTATACGATGTTATCAAAACGATATCCTTGCAACAAATTACACCGTCACATATGTTTATAGAAATCAATCCAATTAGACATTACATTCAGAAACTATTTCCTTCATGGAAGTTTGCCCAATCTATAAATAGATGTCTAGAATTATAAACTAATGGAAATATATCATAAACTTCTCCGGGGAATTTTCTTTGGAATATTACCGTGATGTGCAGGTCCGGAATAATTCGAAATAATCTATCTAAAAATGGTTAGTTACAAGTCTTTAATTAATTTCATCATGCATACGTATATCAGTCGTCTTTGAAAATATGTTCCATATGTCTATACCACGTTTAACCTCTATAACATTATTATCATTAATGTAAAAAACAAACAAAAACATGAATGTGTACCTTTTTACGTTTCATAGTAAACACATCGATAGTTCTCAGAAAATGAGTTCTTAATTAGAAAGAAAATATGAAAAACAAAATTAAATTAAGAACAAACAAAACATATTTAAAAAAAAACTTTGCAAGATTTTAAAATCTAGCAGGAAATTAATTATTGATACCGAATAAAAATTAGCAATTATAAATAATAATGATTTTTAACATAAGCCCATTGCCACACATTTGGTGAAATGATTATAAAATTTAACATCAATACGGAACCGGCTTTTATTTTATCGACCCTATATAATTGAAAGGCAAATTCGACCTAGATGGAATTTGAAATATGAACATAAATCGAACTTAGAAAATCTGTGAGTTATTTTGTAATCTGCTGTACTTAGCATATCATCAACTGTCCTTTATAAAACAACAATACTATGTATTTAGGTATACATATTATTGTTTTATAGCATGGTGGTGAAAGAAAATATCGCATAAGATAAAACAAACAATATATTTGTGTGTGTGCGTGTATTAGCATGCACATGTGTGTGTAGAAAAAAATAGCAGCGCTAATTAAAAAATACTGGGCTCACATACTATCCATATTATGGAACGAAAGTATCCTCTTTTCTGTAGTGGATGGTAGACAAGTCATATTCAGTTTGCGTCTATTCAGCTATGCCAAAGTAGTTATTTGCAGTTTTCAGAATTTGACTGCCATGTCTTAAGAAGCAGCTTATCCTCAATCATCTCACACATTTCTAATTCACTATTACATTTGCATCGTAATCATCCCTTACAAATCATCACACAAGTGGATTCGGCCTTTCGCGCGAAAAGCTATTCCACAGGTCAGTAAATAAACGAATTCAGAGAAAACATATCATGCTCGAAACAGTAACTACTACCAGTACAAATTGATATGCAAGTATCTCTAACCGTTGCCAATAAAGACTTTATGGACATTTTATGGAAAAGTTTAATGAGTAAATCTTAATTGAGCTCCAGAACTCCAATGGTAATCGTCATTAACCCTCAAATAGCATATATAATTATAATAATTATAATTCTGCCACTTACTCACAAGAAAGTGCAATGGGTTTTATACTAATTTTTCTCATTTTCGAGATTCTCTAAATATGATGTATAATTCAGTGAACTCCAGTTTAACTCATTAGTTTTTCCCAAGCTCGAAGCGACAGTGTCACCTAGGAACATTTTCCAGTTAAAGGTTCCTTTTGTATTTTTCTTATCTAAGTCGATCATCATGTTTACAAACGTCATTTGTTGAAATCTGTTCAATTATGCTGCCTCTGTACACTATCTATATTGCCGAAACGTAACCATAATTTTATGTAGATAACGTTTGGACGACTTAGGTTTGTTTTTTTCGTGATCAAGCATTTAAAAAATTCAGAGGGTAACTTTCGAAACTTTCTTAATATCTAAGGATATTTGTGAGGATTTCTATATTTGTTCAATCGTATAGTTTTCATAAAATCCTAACGTGCATCTAAGGCATGATTTTAGTCACTCATAAATACCAATGAGCCATTAGAAGGAATAGTTCCAGACGCTTCAATATATCTGACCTTCCGTTATCAGCCGTATCATAAATGACCACACCTCTAAGCTGTTCTTTGACTGCTATTGAATACGGAGTGCCTGGCAGCCTGTTGCTCAGATTCCGGAAGAACGCCAAAGACTCGATATGCAGGCTTTTTTTTTTATCAAAGGAACTTTCAGACCACGTGCTCCGAAGTAAACTGACGGAATAAACGAAGAATCGTATGTTCAGATGGTACATGAAATCGTGGTTGAGGGCTCGAGTAGAGTCGAGATAACACCACGGCATTTCTCGCAATATTGTCCGTCACATAACAGAATTCGTCATACAGGGAAACTGATTGCATTTCATTTCGCTACAGAAAGCACTGACGTGATATTCTCGATGTTCTACTTTGACACCCGACACTGATCTACACGTAATTACAGCTGTTCAGCATAATCTCACTAATCGTCATTGTTTACACTGTCATTCCAAAACGTTTTGTACATAATATTCAAGCTGAAATTTCCCTCGTAGGTCTCATTCACTTGATCTTCAACGAATCCTGAGTTATGCCTTGCGGTATCATCATTCATAGCCGCAAATAACCCCTGCATAATGAAAGGAGTTTCTAACCATCAGTCTTTTATATTGTACGAATATTTGAAGTCATCTGAACGCTTTGCCATTGGCAACTTTCTAAGCTTTGTATAACCTTGACCCAGGATAAGAAATGCTTACGGAAGGCAAAATAATTTATAATTACTGCCAGTATTGAGCAGAATTTATTTAATTATAGTCTGAGGATTTGAAAAATACATTCGACTTTGGAATTATTTGAACATAGATGAATAATAAGATTGGGATAAAAGAAGATAAGTTTCCAAGTTGCCTTGAAAACGATATCAAAAACATATTCCGATAAATAGAGAATCAAATGAAGAAGACATACACATATAAACGATACACTGAGGAATAGCAAAATTAGATACTGCATTAGGCGGTGAGCTGGCAGAATCGTTAGCAAGCTAGGAAAAATGCTTAGCAGCATTTCGTCCATCTTTACGTTCTGAGTCCAAATTTCGTCGAAGTCGGCTTTGCCATTTATTCTTTTGAGGTCGATAAAATAAGTACCTGTTGAACACTGGGGTCGATATTACCGACGTCCCACTTACCCCGAACTAACTGCCCTTGTGCCAAAATTTGAGACCAATATTAGATACTGCGTACTAATTGAAATAAAACACAAAACAAATAAAACTTCACATGCCAGAAACACACCAACTTGTACTAAGTCGCCCTATTGAAAAGCGAATTCAACGAAGGCTGTTCAAACATTAATTAGCAATACGACTAATGTGTAAGCATATATTCAGAGATACTAATATGTTACCTATAAGCATAGTCACGTTGCAGAAAATAGCAATATTATGATCTTAAAATATTGTTATTCATTTATAAAATTTGATTATATTGAAAATTTCAGATGTTAATTCAAGTCTATAATTCTTGATATCATGGAACTACTGATGAATTTTCTAAATAGATAATGTCTATGATAACTGAGTTTATTAAAAAAATAGCTCACTATGAATTGAGAAGTGACGTTGATGATGGAGGAAGAGATTGAATAGGAGGGCGAAAGATGCATACATATGGCTGTGTACATGTGCGTGTGTGTGTGTTTGTGCGTGCGTATGTGTATACGCGCGCGCCCATACATATATTATGCTTATTGTTATTTATCTTGGCACCTCTCATTCAATATTTAGGAGTTCAATTCTGTTCGAGAGCGAGTTTTACAGTCGGATGTTCCATTGACAAATCATGTGTCACTTTAACAACAACAACGCAGTGCAATAAAAGTTTAAGGAAATCGCAAATCCGACATTTTTAATTGCAACTAACCATTCTAACTCATTTATAACTCGCCCTTATATTCTCAGTGTGTTTTTTACTTTGATTTTTAAGTTATTGTATTTCGTAGCTGGATGGAGTTGTACTTTTTTTTTTTTTGTATTTGCATGTTAAAATTTTATTTTAAGATGGTAGACAATAGATTGATTTTTATTTTCTTGTTACACTTCTTCATTTCACAGTTTATTTACTCTGCCTTTCTTTCATCGAGTTTTCATTCGTTCATTTATCTATTCGTAGTTTCATTCGTTCACCAGTGTGATGAAGGTGAAGATGCGGACGTATAACAACAATTAAAAAGTGTGAAAGAAAAACTTATCTAATATTTATGAACGTACAGCAACAACACAAATACAATATCCAACTATGAAAAAAAAGCAAAAGGCAAAAAGCAAAATGGAAAAGGATTTGCGAACGGAAACATAACAAAATACAACACACATTGCCATCATGTACATATATACATGTGTGCGTGTGTTTGTGTGTGTGTGTGTGTTTATGTGT
>JAOPUL010003388.1:11923797-11935612 GCA_027564515.1 Octopus rubescens | reverse complement strand
ATAATGAACCAAACATATTTATTCATAGTTGGATAAAGCAATACGCTTGCTTACATTAGTACATAACATTTACCTATACGTGTGTGTGTTTATCTGTGTGTATGCTGGTGTGTATGTGTTTAATGCATTATCTAAGTACGTATATATGTGTATTTGAGAAATGTCTTCATAGCAATATATAAGCGTATAGACACATGTATGTGTACTGTTGTCTCATGCACACACGTGTGGACACACACACACACACACACACACACACACACACACACACACACACACGCGCGTATTCATACACACACGCGCGTGCACTCACACACTCATACATACACACACGCAGTTATTCCTGCACACACGTTTACATACATATTATACAGTAAGATGCATTGAATGCGATAGAGAGTTCACCTGTCTGTGAGAGAAGGAAGAAATTTATTTGTGAAATAAAAATAGGAAAATAATAGTACGAACATATTTATGAATAAATAAACAAAAATGAATGATAATAAATGAGTGCAGAAAAAGTAGGAATAAAAAAACAACAGAGGAATATATAAGCCAGACAAAAATCTCACACAAAGTAAAAACAGAGGAAAAATGTGTTTAGTAGAAAATAAGAGACGTGGTGGGTGCTGAAGTAAAAATGCACTTAGGAAATAGCGTTCTAGTCAGGAGGAAAATCGATCAATCAATCAATAGATTATTAATAAACAGAGACAAATATAATTGAAAGTAGACGTGCTAAAAACAAAAATGAAGTTGAAAAACTATTATTGATGTAAAAAGTTTGAGGAAAATACACCTTGGTTATAGATTCATTGATATACATATTTATAAGCATATAAAATATTTTTTCTGTGAAATATATGTAGACATCTGGAAGTATAATTATATGCATGGATGAAAAATGGTAGATTGTAAAACGCAGAATGCATTATTTATTAAATTGTATAAAAGTTTAAAGTATAAGAATTGTATTTTCAATGGATATTGATGCTACCACTAATGTAAAAATATTTATTTCATAGCTACAGGATACATACACATGAAGGGGTTTCGCACTGAAAAAGCTATGAGATGTTTGTAATGCTTTTGATTGGTGTTGGTTTTAATGACAATTCTAAGCGATAGTTGTAATAAAATGGTTAAATTGTTGTAATGAATCAACTAAATGTTGACTGAAATGAGATCTTATAAATCTTAGTAATGATACGATTCGTTGATGGTATTAATGACACTATGGTGTTGTGGTTGTAAGGAAACACCTTAATGGCGTGGGTAATGTGAAAATTGTAATGATTTTAATATATCAGATCAGAGTTGTTCGTAACTATCAAGATTTGATTTTCTATAAACGGTTTTGAAGGAATTCAAGCAACTAAGTGGAGGTTGAGAAAACAAAATCTAATTGTAGTTTTAATGAAATGTGTGTATGTGTGTGTGTTTTTCCGTTGCATGCGTGCGTGTGTGTGTGTGTGTTTCTTTGAGTATGATTGTCCCAACACCACCGCTTGACAACCGGTGCTAGTTTCTATATGTCCCCGTAACTTAGTGGTTGGGCCAAAGATACCGATAGAATAAGAATCAGCCTTTTTTTTAAAAAATGCACTCTTTTGTAATGATTCCTGCACAGTCGAAATGTAATTATAATGAAACATTTGGGCAGAGAAACAACAGATTCCGTATCATATATCTTTTTTTCTGGTATCTCGACTGTAAGTCGTTTTCTTCTGTTAGATTTTGTTTAAATTGACTTCTTTCCAGTTAATATTCAAGCGATTACAACTGTCGTTGTGGAATTTCCTTTATCTCTCATTAGAATTATGATTTTACTACCATCCAGTCATTCAAAGTTATATATGCAAATGACAAATGTCTGTGGCTATTAAACAACATGAGTGATACATAAGCAGATACTGTTTCAGACGCGTTCTTATCCCTCCCAAGTTGGTAAGTAGCAAGCTATACAGCCACGAAACAAAACTGAACCGACCGTATATATGTATATATCTGTAAACACGTGTTTACCTACAAACTCGTAATTACGTTTTTTAACTACAAATTATTTTATATACACACATTTTTAATATCTTTAAACAAACAAATAACCGAAAACCTTAAGAGAAAATATATTAACTTCTCTTGATTTGTTTCAAAGACACGGTTAATTTCTCCATACCTGTATTAACTACATTGAATCCACACACATACTCATGCATATATACCCACGCCCTTTTTATTTAATCTCTGTATACATCAAAAATAAACTCCCTTACGGCAAATACACGATTATACATCAAATCCTCTAACAACGTACATTGTATTGTATAATACTCCTTTACTGAACATGGCCAGCAACAACATGAAACGCTGCTGGGCACAAGATGAAATTAGTGCTCTGATTAATGAATGGTACACTCATCGTTAACATGGTGACACATTTAGCATTCACTGCAAATTCGCTGACAAATTAGCTTTGCAGTCCTTTCATAGGACGGAAAGGCAAATTGAAAACAAAATTAAAGAAACAAAAACATTCTACATCGTGCACACACACATGCATAAACTATAAGCTGTACCGATCAATGGATGTAGAGCACCAACTGACCCAGTGACAGCCGGTCAAAGGTCACTTCGACAACCCATTGGCCAGCAGCAAACAAGATCTACTTTGGTTCCCCCCATCTGACCTAGTTCCACCCAACCTTACAGTAGCAAGTCGCGAGTCACCAGTTCAACAGTCTGATACAGCCACATCTGCTGCTGCTGCCGCTGCTGTTGCTGCTACTGCTACTACTACCACTACTACTACTACTACTACTACTACTACTACTACTACTACTACTACTACTACTACTACTACAACATCCAGTGACTCTCTCGCTACTTCGCATGTTAATCTTCCAAAAACCTGTCGTTACCATTCTCAGTGTAACTGCAAATTCGGCCCCAGCGGCATCAACAACAAGAGACACTTTCTCCCATCCTTCCTTATGCCACAGACTTAGCAGGGACACCTGCCCATATGGTATAACTGGAAAAGCTGCCCCTACCTTCACCCCAAATACAGAGTCCATGGCCCTGACCCCAAATATAGATGTACAAAGAGCAACAGTTGTTACGTAATTCTCTGTCTCTAAGTACGTGCCTAAATCTGGGATACAACTTCCACCATCTGAAAGGCACAACGAGATTGACAAACAAACTGCATCAGGGAAGTGCAACAAAAACACAAGAAAACAACCACAATCCACCTCCTAACACCAGCCCCAACCAGGGAAGAAGGAATTATAGAAAAATCCCAACACTACATACGTTTGCACCACATAAAATAGACCAAAGGGGAAATTCTTGTTTAATAAAATACCTGGAAAATATGAAGGCCGACCTAAGCCTAGAGATCCAACGCCGCATATCCAAAACTCCAGGAACGCAGACCCACTGCCATCAACTAGAACATAACTCCACTCATCCAAGCAAATACTATCTTCGGTATTGCCACTAAACAGCAACACGCACATTTCATCTCCCATATAGAACCATGATGGCATTAAATCCCATATAAACTATTTCTGAATGCCCGAAGTTTGTGCAACATGGTGCACTTTTTAGACTCATACATCAACAGTATTGACCCTGATTTCATCACAGTCAAAGAAATATGGGCACACTCTCTACTCTGCGATGGTAATTTTAACATAGTTGGCTACACCCTTTTTCGCAAAGACTGCTAATCGCCGTGGAGTTGGCGTGATGGTGGCCGCATCTAGGAAAACAACCACTTATTTTTTCCTTGCTGGGGACTTCAATTACCCTGAAATTGATTGGAAAATTTTCCTTTGGCCGCAACAAACAGTAGAGGTCCAAGTGCGGACGATTTCAGTGATATAGTGCTGGATAAAAACTGGTCCCAAGTAGTCACTTCCCCCACAAGAGGTAACAACACTTTGGACCTGCTCTTACCACCACTCCTGAAACTGTTGTCAGCGTTACGCTCCAATGAACCTCTATGCGATTCCGATCATGCTATGATCATTGCCAATCTGTCTCTTATAGACAGAAACAAGAAGCACCACAAACTCTAAACCACTCGCTTTGACTGGATCAAAGCAGACTGGACTTTTACCGTGATGAGTTGCAACGCCCAAACTGGTCGGAATTTTACGATTCCGGGGATGTAAATACTGTTTTTCAAAATACCCTTAGTGTAATTGGGGCTGCATAGGAAGCATCAGTACCGCGCAAACGCTCTAAAAATCAAAGAAGGGCAATTTGGGAGACTGCAGCGGTTCGACTTACCAGGAAAGATCGTCGTGATACTGAATAGAAATATAGACAGCATAGAACAGATGGGAATAGAAGAAAACGCAATAAATCACCCAACCATCTCAAGCACGTGTCAAAAATGGCAGTGCTTGAGTTTGAACAAAGTATAGCAACAAGCCCTGACAGCAAAGTGTTCTGGAAATATGTACGTTCGAAGCAGAGACCTCACTCTCCAATTGGCCATCTCTAAAATCCCCACACAGATCGGATCACTGATGATCCTAAGGAATATGCTGAGTTTATTGCTGAATGTTATGCTTGCATTTTTACTGTTGAAAATCCAAATGTACCTTCTTCACCAACTCTAACATCAAATTCCATAACATCTGTAAAATTCACACCCGCAATGCTGCGATAGCATCTCAAGAATAAGCGCAACTATGCTTCTCCTGGTCTTCATGGTGTTACTTATTTGCTTCTCAAATATGGCAGGTTATTACTTTTGCACGAACTCTCATTTTTCTTTCAATTCTACCTTAACAACTGTGTCACTCCAAAGCAGTGGGAAATTGCCAGTGCCGTTCCCCTGTTCAAAAAAGGTGATCGCACATCACCTCTAAACTACCACCCAATCAGCCTTATTAGCTGCATCGCCAAACTGATGGAGCCTCGTGTCAGAGAAGCACTCTGGAACTTTTGGCGCTCTCACAGCCTTATTCAACCCTCACAATTTGGGTTTATCCCTAACTCCAGCTGCTGTAGTCAACTCATTGAGTTTCTTGAGGACATCACCCGAGTTACTGATGGCGGAACATGGGTGGATGTTATCTACCTCGACTTTGCTAAAGCCTTCAGTTCTGTGCCACACAAACGACTCATGGCAAAACTCTCTGCTTTGGGTGTGAAGGATGATCTCTATAACTGCCTGAAGTCCTTCATTCTCGGCCGGAAAGAGGTAGTTATGGTTCTAGGTCATCATTCTTTACCCTACGAGATGACATCTGGTGTACCACAGGTATCCGTTCTAGGACCCCTACTGTTTGTTGCATATATTAATGACATATATGCTAACTTGAGGAATATTACAGTATTGAAAAATGTAGATGACATCAAGTTGTACCTCGAGATAAAAAGAACAGATCCTATGCACTATAGAAGTTTCCTGAAATCAGACCTGGACACAATGCAGCAATGGATTTCTGTCTGGCAACTCAAGCTAGCTGTAGACAAGTGCACCGCCATGCACTTTAGGCGGACAACCCAACCTTGACATACTCCCTCAGCAACACCAATCTCAAGAAGTCTTCTAGTGAACGTGATCTGGGCATTATTGTAAGCAGCGACCAGCGTTGGACAAATCACATTTCTAAGATTGTCAAGAAGGATGAGGGTGTCTTAGCATCACTCAGTAAGACTTTTGTCAGCCGCTCTCCAGCTACTTATTTAAAACTGTATAAGACAATGGTATGTCCACACTTGGAATTAGCATCACCATTCTGGAATCCCTATCTTGATCAGCATATAAATCTGGAAACTGTTCAGAGACGTGCAACAAAACGAATACCCGCTGTCAGGCATCTTACCATAATCTGAATGTCTTGCTTCCCTGGGCATGGACACATTGAAGCTCAGACGGCTGGTAACTGACTTGGTAGACACCTACAAGATTATCCACCATCTTTCCAACAACAACTTTGGTTATCATTTTGAATTCCATGACAAACACTCGCGGACATGCTTACAAAATTTAAAAAAAACAACACAGCACCCACGACTTTCGGAAATATTTTTTCATGCTCAGAATTGCTGAAGCATGGAATAAACTACCCCCATCCGTCGTTAGCTGTTGAGACACTACATCCTTTCTCCTTTTTTATTTTTATTTTTCGTTGTATTGCACCTGAGCACTACACAACAATTTTCTTTCATTGTATCATCATCAACTTCATATTCAGTGTCTCCCACTGGTTGATCGATATACTCTTTTGTAGGTCTGCTCGTACCTGTATGTCCATGCATGGGTTTCCAGGAGGGGATCGCTAAATATTACACCCTTGCTTCTCCGGCAGTGTCCTGCATAACGTGTTCTTCCTTCACCGATTACAAAGGTGATGTAGCTAAACGGCCATAGTCACTGATTTGTAGGGCATTGCTGCCAAGAACGACTGAGAACAGCACAAACTATCCTCGTGTATCTACCATCAAACTTCTTTTTGAGTCTCTTATTCAAAGTTCATGCTGAAGATCCGTAGAAAAGTACTGATGCAACATCTGCTTTGAAGAAACCCCTCTTCCACTTATGCAATCCTTACATGAAAATCCCTTCATGTTGAAGCAAAGTTACTTCCCAGGTAAGTAAAGTCATCAACTATCTTCAAACTGGTACCATTCAGGGCACAGATATCACAGATATTATAGCCCATGTTTTCAATCTTACCGGCATTGATATATAGTCCTATTTGCGCAGCTGTAATCTCGTGTACTTGTAATATTATCGCTTAAAAGAAGTGGAAAGAGCACTTACAAAATCTACTTAGTAATGCTCCTGTTATTGATGTTCCTCCATTCCAGCAGATAATTCACAAAGAACACAATATCAAGACTGGGACATTTTTCGGTGGATGAACTCTTGGCAGTGCTGAACAAATTACTGGCCTTAACGAAGTACCTCCTGAGGTATGGAAGATTGAAGAGTTTATTGACATCAAATTGTAGAGTTTCAAATATGTAGACAATAAATCAACCGTACAAGTTTGGAACGAAAGCCACCCCTTCCTCCCTCATAAAAAGGGATTTAGCAGGTCTCATTGAAAACTGTACTGTGGTGAAGGTAAACAGCTGTAACTATAGTCAACTGACGTAAATATTTTATTTCACAGATACGCATGCGCACTAAACAAACTTCCGTTTTTATCTTGACATCAGAATGAATATATCTGCTAAATCAACTACCACACACAGTTATAACAACACAGCCCTTTATAAGACATTTCCGTAAGTATTAAACAATGAAAATATTTAATCCTTTAATACGGTAGACATTCGTTTTTAACGTGTCGATTCTTTGTGCATCTCGTATCTTTTTTTATGAGAGATGTTTATGATTTGTGCGAGATTTGGCTGCTATTTCTAGTGATTGAAGCTACCTTATCTACTCTCCATCGCTGCCGCGTTAGTTTGTTGTGTGTTTTTGTTTGAGTAATATTTTGAAACCCTCTCCAACCACTGAAATGTTTCTGAAACCAATACTTTATTATAATTTATCACATGTTTATTTCTTTGTATAACTAGAGATGTGTGCCTTCCTGCCAGCTTTCATCTCAGCTCCCCCCTCTCTCTCTCTTCCCTCTCGCTGTAGAAATAATCTTTTGGCACCAGCTGTTCACCAAATTTCATCCCCATCACCCACTCTGCATCGCAAATATGAATATGTTAGTATGTATTTGTAAAGAGAAAAAAAGAAGATATATGTATGTATATATGTAAATGTGTGTATATGCATATATAAATATATATATATATTATAGGCATACATATACGTATGTGTGTCTATATACATGAACGCATATATATATATATATATATATATATATACATGTATGTGTGTGTGTGTGTATATAATGTGTGTACAGCTTTCATAGAAAATAATACGCCATTAGTGCTTTTTGAATTGTATATGTTTCTATATAAATGAGTGTATATCTGTCTACATATCAATGTGTATGTGTGTGTGTGTATATATGTGTGTGTATGTTTATTTGAATACAGGGTACACATTTACCCCAATCTACAAAATATACATATTCCCACACATACACACTAACAATCGCATACACACACACACATATATATACACACGAAGCATGATCAAGTGGGGTTACATACTAAAGCAGATATTAAGAATCATATTATTAACTATCTATTTATCGCCTCTGCCTCCATCGTCTCCACCCGGCACACCCCGTATATACGAATCACATTCCGTTGGAGAAATACATTTTTGATACGAAAAAAAGGAAAAGAAAAAAAGAAGAGGAACCAGAGTACAGACGACTTTTTGTAAAAAAAACAAACGAAACAAAACAAAACAAACCCGTCATATATCTAGGTTAAGACGAAATCATACACAAACAGGGACAGAGACGATATTTCATCCTTGTTCGTTGTTTTTCTGCCCTGTTGTGTTCTTGTCTTAACGTGGATATGCATATTCTGCGATAAAGCAAAACCCAAATTGGAATAATGGAATACCGGAATAACGATATTGGATACTTGTTGTTTGTGTATTTTTGTTGTTGTAAATCAGCCGCGTGAACATTTTAGTCCAGTGGTTCTCAGCCGGGGTCCATGTGACCTTTGGGGGTCCACATAAGATTTTGTTGCTAAAGTTATAAATTGGTTATACTTCTACAATACACAAACTATCTTAACAATTTTTTTATACAATTCCTAATAATGTTTGATGATAAATATATAATAGGATTTTTTACACATCAAATGGCTATGAGCAGGGTTGGATTTATAGGGAAGAAGGGGGAGATTGCCCCGGGCTACCCTCGATATCGGGGGCCCCTGTTATAAAGGGTATGGAGCACTCAATACAGGGAGCCCCCCCACCTTCCGACAATCTTGCATGAAGTGGCTCTCTTTCAATATACAAACGTATCTTGATGTCTTAAAAAATGTAATAGATTCTCTTTTATGATAAACTAGCAGGCGTACCCGACGTTGCGCGGGTGTTTTGTGGAACATTGCAATAGCTCCGACAAAAAAGCTTGAATGCGGTCACTAAGTTTAGACATTGCCAGTAATCTATGCAATGCTATGGCTACTGCAATTTAGTTTAAACACGTTTACTTTCCTGATATGGTTAATTCTTTTTTGAAGCCATTAAATATTGTTCATTTTTGAAAAATAGGCCCATCATAGTGGGCGTCGAATTGTTAGTTTAATGTAAAATTGGTGCGGAATGCTTATTTAGAGATATACTTGAACAATGATGTGAACGCAGCCTAAACAGATTTTAAAAACCGTGTTGCAATAACAAATAGCGGTATGCTAAACTTTAAAAATGAGGTAACAGACGCAGTAAACAAATAACAAAGCAAACAATCACTAACAATGATTAAATTTAGTGTGAAACTGTTGTGGAATGTTTTTTTTGGGGGGGAAATATAATTAAGTAATGTTGTGGATGCAATGTAAGCAGATTTTAAAAACGTTGTTGCTAGAAAAAATGGCGATAGGCAAAACTTTAAAAATGTTGTAAACAAATAACAAAGCAGACAACGACTAACAATGATTAAAGCAGAAGCTATTTTCTTAACTAAATATATGGAGGGATATGTGAGGGGCACAAAAACACAATAAATAGCAATAATTTATGAAAGTGGTAAATGGAAAAGCAAACCCAAGTTTTGGACGAAGACAGCAGGATAGTACATAGTACTGACACCTGAAGTAAGAGTGGCCAGTTGGTATTAGACGGTGAACTAATGAGACAAGTAGTCTGTCAGACACATCTTATTGGTTCAAACCATAACCAATATCAGGAGTGACAAGTGTTAAGGCGAGTTCAATGATTTGTTTTTTCTGGGTGGGGGTGGGGTGCAAGTGGGAATAATGAACCACGCAAATAAAGTGTGATCACAAATGATTAGTACTTAGAATTGGAGATCCTTGTCACCTACATGCAAATGTAGTGCCATTTGTGTGAATGCTAGAAAGGTAGATGGAAGTGCGAAGAGGCGAATGTTGGTAATTTTTTTTTAAAAAGGGAGGTGGGTTGGAATTCTAAGTTGACACTGTTCTTTAGTGTTTAAGAATATCATGGGATGGGCGGTCTATTAAGGTGGTCGATCAGTGCAACTGAAAAGGTTTTCACCATTGTAAGTCGATAGTAGGGAGAATTTTGGGAAAAGGAATTGAATGCAACTATCGTGAATTACATAAACCAAGTGGAAAATAGATAATTAGAAGGAAGGCAAGATTGTTGTCGCTGTGTGGTGGAGGAAGGTGTGAGTAAAAGGTGGTAGGTTGAGGGGTGGAGAAAATTGTTGGGACGTATGGAGGAAATAGTTTAGGTTCTGTTCAATGAAGAAAGGTGTATGTAGACTTTTTAAGTAGTTGTGCTAGGCGTTAAAAAACAAGTGTGAACAGTAGGAGGTAAAGCTGATGAAGTGAGGAATTAATGATCACTTTTAAGTGTTGTTTCTTTGAATCCGAGGAACGCTGGGAACATCTACAGTCAAAGTATTAATTTGTTAATTTGTTGTGAGTTTAAGTCGATGCCTGTCTGAATTAGGCATTGTGGTTATTACTGATTAGTAGTATTTTTTTTTTGTCTATCTGTATAACCTGATTGTTTTATGTAGTGTCACATGTGAGATAGTGAAATTGTAGTTTGGGGGGGGGGGTAGGATGATGGGATGTGGGGAAAGGGGGTGGCGGTTTAGTTTGTAAATTGGCACTATTGTATTTGGTGGTCAGCCCATTGTAAGTGTGAAAAAATACGTGATGAGGAAGTACTGTGAGAAATAGATGTTAACCTCTAACCCCACGGGAATAAGCTAAAGTATGGTGATTAATTGTATGAGAAAGTTAATGTTATAGGCTTGCTGCAAATACACATGTCATAAATGTGAAGTTGAAAAAAGTCGGTGGAAGGCTGAAGGAGTAATAAGGGAGACGTGGTTAAAGGACATGTTGTTTGGCATTGCACATAGGTATGTGTTGAACATTGACTTAGCCCTTGCAAATAAGCTCAAGTATGATCGGTCAGTTTAAACAAGGCCACTTTTCTTAACACCTAATGATGACGATAATGAGGGCAATTACCGTCACTTTAACCCCATTAGTTGGCATGACCTCCTTTCCCTATCCAAATGTTTTCGGTTTTATGAGGGAGTTTTGAGTAGGTTTACATTTCTGTTGTTTTAACTATGTCCAGTAGGAGAAGAGGCAATGAAAAACCTGGGTAAGCGTACATTTAGATCATTGCGGGATGTGTAATGCGCCTAAGAGTTCTGGTTACTCTAATGTCATTGGGATTCTGCAAGCACACTTATCATACATGCGAAGTTTGAAGAACATCGGTGAAAAATTTCATGAGTAAGAGGGGAAAAGTGTTAAAAATACCAGTTTTACGCGGTTTTCCCCTATTACGTGGTTGAACTTTGAAACCCTTTTGTACTTAAAATCTGCCCGTAAACATGAGTAATTGTGTGTAAAGTTTGATTATCCCTAGAGATCCTTCTGTTTCAGTAGGACCATATTACTATCATTCTCTTTTTTTGTTGTCTATTGTATACCATGTATACTTTTCTTTCATCGTTTGATGTATACCGTGTATACCACCCTCTTTTTTTCTTTTATATATTTTAAAAAATCTTTTCATTAAATGTAAACCTCCCACGCTTTATGTCTGTCTTTGTATTGCCCCCTCATCCTTCGCCCTGGTGGCTAATAAAAGAAATCATTATTATTGTTGTTATTATTATTATTATTATTATTATTATTATTATTATTATTATTATTATTATTATTATTATTA
>JAOPUL010003388.1:11821911-11834450 GCA_027564515.1 Octopus rubescens | reverse complement strand
ACATAAGACGGGCATATTTCAATTTCCGTCTAGCAAATCCAATCCGCTCAGGGGGGTGGGGTGGGCAACAATAGAAGACAATTGCTCAAGTTGCCACGCAACTACTTACCACATAAAAGCACCTGGGCAATGTTGATTCTGGCTTTGTTTCTAGAAATGCACTGAAATGTGTTGGTTGTTCTATAAAACTTAATACAAATCCAGTAAGTGAACGTTTAAATATTTACTAGATCTGCTATAACTAGCAGCGAGATACCCTACGAATGAAATTGTATCATTTAAAAAAAAATATAGATAAGCGCAGGCGTGGATGTGAGGTAAAAATCTTGCTTCACAACCACATGGTTCCGGATTCAGTCTCACTGCGGGACACCTTGGACAAGTGTTTTCTACTATAGCCTCGGCCGACCATAGCCTTGTGAATGGATTTGTTAGACGGAAACGGAAAGAAGCCCGTCGTATATGATGACTCAGAGAAGTAAAATATATAAAAATATAAAAGATATATATATATATATATATATATAATAAAAGGTCACCAGAAATACAGAATTTCTCAAAACATGACTGAATTTTCAAGTCAAGTAAGTCCATAATAAAAGGTAACTGCACATAATGCTAAACAGAGAAAACCCCAACGGTAACACCATAAGCTGTATTAAAATTACAAGGAAACTGTTATATGTTCATAATATTTCTAATTTCATTCAATATATTATTTGAAATTTAATATGATTCGCATGTCTCAATTTAATTTGCACAGTCTAACATTCAAACCTTATGTTTTATAAAACAATATAGTAAGATGAAATCATATGTCTTATATTAAGTATACTTATTATCTTATATAGTATTATAGCGTTCATATATCTGCTTTGCTTTTTTTTATTTGAAACATAACGATTCTCTGTCTGATCATATATTCATTAATTAAAAGAAACGTAATGATGAAATTAAAGATGTTTCATATTATAATATATATTTGATTAAAGATAAATATGAAATAAGTAATTTCAATGCCTTATGATATTGTTTGTAATTATAGTTAATCTAATAACAAAAAAAAAAATCTTAATCGGAAGAATGAACCATTGAGATTGATCCATTGAAATTGAGAATGAACCATTGTTCATTCTCTCACCTCAATTAGATGTGCACATTATACGCCCTGTTTGGTCATATGTATTTTTCAACCGGCATTTCATTTTTACAGTAAAGCATAAATAGTTTTCAGGAGAAAAATATGACAGGTAAAGTATGATGATTATTTTTTATCGTACATATATGGTTTCACAATTTCACTATCTTTCAGTGAAATTACTAAGATTTGCAAGACGTATGCGTCCTTGCCGTTTTAACAAGATATTACGTAATTTCAGCATATATTGTATCAGAAAGATTTAGTAATGAAACAAAACTTTTAAAAGAATTGCAAAATCACACCTCGACATTGTAGCTAACAAGTGAACAGTGTGAATAGTCTTTCCAGAAATACTGAATCGAAACGAATAAAAGCTCTTGGCACTTTCAAAGTGTTGCCTTTCAATTTAAGATCGTATGCTTACAGCATGCAGATTGCCATTGGCGTGTTAAATGTTTATTTATACAAGTTAACACTCCAAAATATAAGAAACGTGCTTGTTTTAACAAAAGCTGATAATCTTTAATTACTTTTTTCATTACAATGCTGCATTCGAATAACTGCTCAAATCCACTTCACAGAGTATTTCTTTTTTCCTAAAGTTGATTGAAGGTGTACAGCACTTTTGATGTAATCAACAGAAAATTATTATATTCTTCCGGAGTAAGGAAGGATGAGCTGAAGTCTGATAGGATATGAATATATGTAATCAGAAATTTATCACAACGCATATGCATTTGTGTCTATACAATCTTCACAACATTCTTTAACGTTGCTCTGATATTTATATTTAATTTTATTTTATATCTAAATATGTTATATTTAATTGTTGCGCCAGCATCACTCATGCATTATTACTTTGTTTATAACCGTGATAAATTTATAACGTCTGATACTCTGAACATATGACACACTATATATATTCATATCGATATATATGTAAAAGTACATGTATGAATGCATACAAGTTTAATTTTATTTATACCACAGTTTAGAAATGCCAGTGCTATTGGATTTTGCATAGCTATATAAATATATGATAAAAAATCTCTCGGTATATATATTTGCTATGAAAGCATTACGATAGCTCATTCCTATCACAGTGTGTATGGTCGGAGAAAATGTGATTAATTAGTAGGAATGATGATTATTAGTAGAAATGTGATTAATTAGTAGGAATGAGGATCCATTGGTGAGAACATGCGAAAGGATACTGTAAGACTCTAAGGTTCACTTTTACAATATAATATATAATTAATATAACAAAATAGGTATTAACATTTGTTTTATTTAGTATGAATAATAGAACAATCTTGTAATATTAAATTATGGTAACTAGATGTAATATTTCAACTTTGTGTTTATATGAAAAATATATAAACTCCTTCAGCTGAACTCATTGCCATAAAATGTAAAATTCACATTCATTGATTATTGAACAACCCAATAAGTAGATGGAAACTAAATACAGTCCTATATGTACATTAAGTGTTAGAGGTTTGAACAACTCCAACAGCTTATTGGCACACACAATATAAATAAACTGTTGATTAGTTCATGTGCTTAATTAGAGATAAACAATCCTCGGCCAAAATATCTTGCCTCTAAATATAACGTAATAAAATAAAGCTTAGATCGTAACTCTAAATATATTGGCATAGGTTTAACAATACAAACGTCGACTGTACGAAAGAATTGGTCTATCCCAGTACAGGGATATACCTATAGAGTTAAAGGAAGACGAATAACAGTTGACAAACATAATTTAGTTGTTTATTCTGATTTAGGATTAAAATAGATAACTTAAATGTTTAATAGTGACTGGGTACATCCGTAATATTTCATGACGCTCAAATTAACAAAAACATAACATTATATGAAATTAGTGTCCGGTATCAGATAGGAATATGTGAGAAAATTGGATTTTCTTACATTCACTGCTTTCAAATAAAAGAGAAACAGACACAAAATAATATCTTTCGTTGTGTATTATAGAATATTCTTAATCTTGGAGTTGGATATTCAGATTGAAATTGCAGAATGTTAATTTAATTGTATGCAAATCAAGAGTATTCATGTTTCTTTGTCTTGCACAGTTAATCTCAATATAATAAAATAGTTCCACGCACTATACTGTATATAAAAGGACGCTGGCTGTTCGAAACATTGGATCTGAAATTTCATGATTGTGAACCCAACACACTAACCATTAGGCCGTGCACTTACTCTTTTAATCTTGGACTATTTGATTAATATGCATTCCTTGGTTTTAAGAGGAGTTAGTTTTGACGTTAAGCTAAAATATCAATTAATTTATTCTACTGAAGTTAGTTTACTTCTGGCCATTTTAAACAACTCTAGAATGGGTATATGCATTTAAACACTCCCAATTAACGATATTCAATATGTAAGACTTGATCGTATGTGTACTGATTCAAGGTGGTAATTTCTACCATACATATGGCAAATATCTGGGGCCGTTTACATTTGTTTTGATTCCGACGGCAAAACTCGATGAGCAAAACAGATAAAAAAAATAAAACAGTATAAAATTAGTATAAGGTTTACAGTTTTTTCATTCCCGATATATTTAAACAAACGTTGTCGGGCTTATATACATATTTCATTAAATATCAAGAAAGTAGCTACAGGAATTTACTACAATTCATAGAATAGTATACTCCTGGCTTGAATTCTTAGAGTATGTTATTATATAGGAGCTAATTGAATATGGTAATTAATCGGCCAGTTTTATTAGCATGTTTGTTACCTTCTATATTCCAGAGGGTTTTTTTCAGTATGTTATTATTTGGTCTTAACAACCGACGGTTATAAACTAGGTACGATAGAACGTCATTAATAAAGACATTTCGATATCAGGGATAAGCAGCGCTTTTCTCTGGTGAAGGAAAATATTCTCGCATACTGTATATTGCGAGTAATTTCATATTTAACATGTAAAAGATAAAGTAGTATTTTTACATATGATACAGGCAAGAAAATGTAATAATAATGTTTAATATTATTATATTCGTGACTAAAATAAATACATAAAACAGCAGGTTCGGGAAGAGTACCTTAGCAGAATATAGACTCCAGCGTGCTTACCGAAATAGTAAGACAACCACTATATAGATGTACAAGAATATACACTTGTAGGCGTAGACATTAGACATGCTCTGAATATAAATTTTTCTTCGGCGTTTACAATATGAAAAACAATAGTAAATTTAGTGTTAGCATATTTAATGCATGGATCATCATAATCATAATTAGCAAAAACAATGGGGTAAGAAATAAAACCAGTATGAGTTATTGAAAATATTATTCACTAAGGTTGATTATATAAATCTTCATATCAACCCTGAATATTAATTGCATGAGAAATATGTATACGTCTACCTACTTCCGTTAGCAAAACTAATAAACAGACTAGAATGGAGATCAACAAAACATGATGGTTTCGAAGGTATATTTCAATCTACATTCTACAGTTCAAAAAAAGTAAAGTAATGTGAATCCTTCAAATATAAGCCGCTTATGTTTAAAAAGAAGAGCCCCCCCCCCAAAAAAAAAACATAAAAAGAACAAACAGAGAAAATCGACAGTCGCAATTGTATTGATAGTGGCAACAGTATCTGCAAAATGTAGAACTGTGATAAAAATGACCTGTAAGAAGAAAGAAAACAGAAGATAAACCAGCTAAAACTAATTTGCCAATATTTACGAACATGCACATGCAAATAGATCAGCATGCTGTCCAGACAAAGAAAATACTACATTTACCCACTAAGAATCTCAGGCTGCTACTTGTATATTAATAAATTGGTAATACATTCAGATGATATTAAAACCACTCAGAAGAGATTATCATAAAATTTATCCTTTTATGAGAAGTATAAAGAATTATTACGTAAAATATTGTACAACAATACACATGAGGGAACAGCTACTGGAAAGGTTTTTTTGAAGACATGATACGAGTGATGTCTTGAAGGTAATAGAAAAGTGGGCATTTTAATAAGGGACGTTGGTTATTAAAATAGCTCGTGTTAGTAGATTAACTATTCCTCTATAGTTACTCTACTTCTTGTTCTTTATTCCATCCCCAGATTTTTTACGGAGATGTCGCCAATTTCAAGAATAATGTTCACAGATTCATGAAAACGTTTACAGAAGAAGACAGCATTACAGACAAACTACATGATTTGAGACGATCGACTGCGATCACAAACACAGCTGATCAGCGTGTTCAAGTTAATCATATCTGAGAGCTTGTTGCACAACAAGAAGATAATCACAATGTATTATAGAAGTTTGCAGAAGACTTAGGGTATCAGAATTTTATGTAAAGTGGGTACTCCGGGAGATGACACGCAATTTGAACGTGAGCATAGTGGAAGCCTGCTCTCATCGCCTGGAAGTCTTTGTAGCTAATTAAAACACATCTTTACCAATATGGTGACATGGGATAAAACATGGGCGTATCTGAATGATCTGGAAGCGAAAACTCAATACATGGTATTTCTTCAAACGTCGTCTCCAAGGCTTAAATAATGTCAACAACCAACGACCAGAACAGAATGTCCTGAGCACTGATTTTGTGGCGACAATAGTATCATTCTGTTTGATTTTCCTGTATATTACTGTACCAATAACTGCGAGCGGAACATTAAGACAGTGAAACATATTAGACAACCCCTTAGGAGGACGCAACCGGTCAAAATATGAACACGTGACATTGTGCGACCATTTACTTGAGGTCCAACAAATCAAGCCATTTGCCAATTGTGTTCATAATTTCTCCCCCATTTTCGATTGAGAGCAAATGTGATACCGTCTAAATTCCACCTGGTCGTTCTAGCGCAAAACAATTTTCATGTACAAACTTTTGATAAAGCAGAAAAGGTGAACATGGTTGCTGTATTGTGGGTTCTTTGGATCTTGTTTACTTATTTTTTGACAAAATGTATTGTGAACTGAATTCCACGATGAAGCTAATGAAGCAAATGCTTCCCTTATAATCAAGATTATGTTGCATAGTGCATTTGTCTAGAAGAGGCTTTTCTCAAGCAGCATGTGAAATAATCTATTTCCGAAAGTCGTTCAACTTTAAAGTGGAAAAAACAGCGAACTGCTGCAGGATGAGCATTTAAACTAGTTTCAAAAGGATGCTACAACATCGAGTGGTTTCATGCTGGATATGTTTAAGATTGAATTGATGTCATTTTAAAGAGTTCTGGTTAACTCCGGATGCTAAGTAACTGCGATAGTGTTTAAAAAACTAGCTAATCCTATCCAATCATGTAAACGCCATCCGCTGAACAGAATTGGTGACGTCTACATTTCTCCAGTGGGATATATCTTTATAAACAAATTGATATGCCTCAGGTAGTATCATACTAGTCTAGAAATCTAGAATGAAATTTCATGTTAATAATTTGTATATACAACTGGAATAATCTTCGAATTATATCCTTTCCTCCTTTAACGTATTTCAAAAACAATGGTCTCTGTTATTCTCGTTACAAAACATCTCAATAGTATATATCTGGTACAACGGAGAATTATTTTAAACAAAAATTGCCTGTGATATTTTTAATTTTGAATATTACATAAATCTGGTAAACATTGTCTTCGACATGTATATGTCCATCATATCAACCAACCTAATTTCGACGAGAATAACTCATTCATGCGTATCATGCATTTTCTCGTATCATGCATTGTCCCGTATCATGCTTGACAAATTATGTGGCCGATTCTAATTTTCTTTAGATATTTATTTCTACTTCAGAAGCAGGTTTATTCAACACATTACTATGCGATTCCGTTTGAGTGTGGAATAGCAATCGAGTCATGCATGAAAAGGCTTTGGGTTCTAAGTACATCACTTCTTTCATCAATATTTCAAACACATCGAGACCTGCCGAATAACATTTATCCTTTCCTTAAGAGACATTGAATAATCGTTGTAGCACTAATAATAAATCTACCAAGACTTGCATTGGTCTGTGCGTATTATAAGCCTAATCTATAAATTATTCCAATAATAGGATCAGCATTTTTTCTTTCCTTTATGTTATCCTAGAACATCACGAAAATTATATATAATTCATCAATTGGTCCAGTGTTAGTTTATAAAGACATGGATTCTTTGACATACTATTCTGGAAATAACTGTTTATTCATTATATACCTTAATTTGGATATAAATATCTTATTAGTTTGCAAATTACAGAATCTTCCTTATATAATTTTCTTATAGTTGACAGAGTGTAGTAATTCATTGTTTCAGTAAATATACTTGAGTTTACAGCGACTATTGAGAGAGCGCATTAAGTAATATACAGAGATCCAGCTGTGGTTAGCAACAGATGACGTTCTCGGAGATTTTCCAGACATCTACAAAAATGAAGTAGATGTTCACTGTTGGAGAACTTTCCAACTGGAGATACTACGGGTCATTTCCAGATATCTTTAACCTAGCTGAGCTACGGCGGGGCACCACCTATTCGAGACGAACCCTAAAGGCACAGAATTGCCGTCAGGCAGAACGACTAGGGAACCCCACTCTACGAAATTGTGTTGTGCTTGAACATTTCTGTGCATAGTTATGTTCAATAGCTGTTGTCACGTGTGGATCGAATCTAACTGTCCGCTGACTCTATATTTTCCTGACCCATCTCCCCATATACATTGTCCGTCAATTTGTTTGTGTTTATCACTTGAACCTGGGCTGCTATAATTACGCTCTCTGTTTTTTTTTTCAATTGCCCTATTTTTTAACAAATCCCAGGATGTTACACTTCCATCCTCGGTGGCTTTCTTCTAAGGACTTCTCTTCAATCTGTCTAACGTGCTCTCTTTAGATTTTATTTTTGTTTTTGTCTCTTATTCTAAACTGCATCAATTTGTCCTTATTCACTGTCTTTAGTAGTTTCTCCGTGCTGTTCGTTATATATTCGAGTATGCTTTTTCTTTCCATCTGTATACACGCTTCCACAGCAATTAAGACTCTTCCAACGTGGTTTCACTTTAAGTACAGCCAGTTGATATCAGCATTTGGATGATGAGCTCCATACAATATCAACATATTTCTGGTTTTCCTGTCAAGCTTCTGTACATCGTGTTTGGTCTAGTCTACAATTCCTACTCCATATCTCATTACAGATACTGTTCTCGTATTTATCGCTTCAATGACATTCTTTGCATTCAGCTTTTTGTAACAATTTTCTCACTCACCTTGTATACTCTCTACTGGTAAATTGTTTCATTTTTTCATGTTTTATATCATCAGCTTCCACTATCCCAATATATGTGTACCACTGGGTTTCTTGACCGCTTTCATTGTTTGCCCATCTGGCATTCTAATTCCATGGCTTCCTTCAAATCTTCTACGTTTCATTTTCAAAGTACCGCACTTTTCGATCCCCAACTCCATACCTACATCATTTAAGAAAATACGACAGTATGTATAAGGCTTCTAAGATGCTTCTCCTTTCTTGCATACAGCTTTATAACACGCATTAAAAAGAGATGTTTTATTTGACCATATCCTTTTCGCAAATCATAAGCTATTCTAATTGTTCGCGTTATCAAACTGAGCGGTATCATGACCAATACATTTAGCAATGGGGATACGGTATCAACTTGAAATATTCCAGGTCGGATGTTCACTTTTCCAGGTATCTGTTTTCCTCCAGTCCCGCCAACCTGCGCTTAAAACTTTAATTATAGTTTTATCAAATTATTAGTGGTATTTTGTGGCACTACTTTGTTTCCTGCATCTTTTCTGCTGTTCTGGAAGGAGATTGTTAATTTCCCGATGGTTATGTAGATTTCCCGTCAAGGCAGCGGTCATGGTCTTTCACATAATTCGTAAAAATATTATGAGTCTAAAATTATGTAGTGTTTCTTCTCTCTCGTTGGCTATCCGGGAACGGAATCCATTATCACTCTCAACTCCATTGTTTGGAAACTCCTTCTGCATTAGCAGCATATTTTAGCAAGTTTTATTCGTTGTTTAGCAAATACTCTGTCATGCTTCTTCTTTCACTGTCAATGCATTCCTATATGCTAATCAGGACATGTCACCGTAACACCTCTTCATGTACAGTCTGTGTACTTTCACCTTAGATTGGAGAGCACCATGCATTGTCATCGTCTTTCGGGCAGTCCGATCAAGTTTATCAATCTCCGCCCGTGTCCATTTCAGAATGGGTGCACTATGGCGGACCACATCAACAGCCCATATTTTGATGGCAGTCACTTGGTTCCTCGCATTGAGTGTTGACTTCAAGAGACGTTTGAGCTAGTAGCCCTGCATCCAATCTGGCCCCGCCGCTCTCCAGTTTGGCATTTTTGATGCCTGTGTAACTACATCTTCCCTTGTTATGCATACATGACCCTGCCTCGGAGCTTTTCGGTAATACAGCTCGGATCTTACAGCACGAATCAACTTAGCACAGTGATTGTGGGAGAGCCCTTGCCTCCAGATGTCATTCCGAAATGTGCCGGTTTCCTCTGCTTCAGACGGTATGTTATCCTCTATATCTCCACCTAAGCTCTTAAACGACTGCCTCTAGTTATTTGTGAATAACCTGTTTTGATGGAACTGCGATATGTGATCAGTGTAGCACTAGATATTCACTGTTAGTGCCCGAATGCGTTGTTTTAGGGTTTCCACAACAGTTTTGATCCCTTCCTTTTCTACATTGTATTTTCCCACAAGATATGCCTCACACTCTCTCTAGTATGCCATTTGGACCATTCTTCTATGCGGCTCAGATCTTTCCGCAAGGTTTTAATATCACCTTCGATTCTCCAGTTTCACCATGTCTCATTCTGTCCGCCTAATGTCCTCTCTTTTTTTCTAACCAGTTCACTTACCAACATTGCAGTGGATCTAAACAAATCCCTTGTTTCTGACAGATCTTTCGCGGGAATATATTTCAGGATCCCATCAACATTTTGTATCGCGCACTTCAAACTGTCTCGGTCGAAGCAGCTGGGCCTCTACTCCTGTGATGGTTATTTACACGGGTCTTATCATGAGACCCCTCTATTCCTCAGTCATATCCTCTGGTAATTTAGGGTTGTTCACATTATATTGATTTATTCCTATCCCCGCACCCCACATGTCCAACTCCTTCACTGCACCTCCTCCTTGACTATTCATGATTTTCACCTACGTTATCCTCCTCGAGTTTATCGTTACTACAGACGTTTTTCCTGATTACCTGAATTTGGGCTTCATTAAGAATGCCTCGATTCCCAATCGTTCTTACCTGCTTCATGAGGCCATTCCCAGTAATCTGGAAGTTACACAGCTGGTTCCAAACTTCTTATGTTCTTTTTCACACAACTTCATTTGCCATCGCACTGTCTAGCAAGTCTTGTTTATGGCACTTAATTGCCTTTTTGTTTTCATCGACATACCACTTGTGTTTGCGAGCACGTTGCGCGCTTTGACTATTAAAAAACGAACTTGTTGGGTCTGGTCTTCCACTCCATTAACTTCTGAGGGGCCACTGCCGGGAGCGTGGGGTTCACTGTCTTAGAATCCGGAGTGGTCTTCTCGTTCACGTCGTTATTTTTATTGGTATTATTTATCATGTTTGCAAAGAATGCGAGTGATTTTCTACAACGTTTGCTCCCCGAGTGAGTTTTGCTGATATTTTCATGTAAAGGGTCTCCCCAAATACAACACCAGCTCCAACTTGACTCCCTGCCAAGGCTTAGAGAATCCCACAGACGCAAGGGTTACAGCAGCTTATGCAGGGCAGGGGTGGTACAGATTCCCTAAGCTGTTCACATGGACAGCCGCATACAGAATTAGATTATATATAGGTGCGATTTGAAGGAGATTTGTCTGCTCTTTCCAACTTGTCGAATGATTTCTCAAACAATCTATTGCCCACTTGTAATCCTCGGCGGATCACCATTTGCCTTAGTTAATATATACTGAATATATAATGAATCAAACAAACAAAAAACAAGAAAAGGGAGAATGCAAATAAAAAAGGAAAAAGTGGAATATAACGTAAGTAAATGAGAGTAAAATCGTAGGAGAAAAGAAAGGGAAAGAGCAGAAGAGAGAGAGAGAGAGAGAGAGAGAGATATAGATAGATAGATAGAGAGAGAGAGAGAGATAGAGAGAGAGAGAAACAGTGAGTTGCGACAGGGAGCGGAGCGAGAAATACAGTTTGTGGTAAAATCATTGTTTTGTTTTAAATCTCGCCTTGACAAAGCATTATGTTAATGTAGTGGGTGGACGGAAGAACGTCAATGTAGCCATTGTTGGGAGTGGTCGATACTGGTGGTCATGTTGTTTTAGCTGCTGCAGGACCTTCATGCAGAGCAGTAGAGCAAGAAGGCAATGATGATGATGATGAGTTGGTTGTGGCTTTCAGAGGAAATGTAGAATGTAAAGGACTGTTGATTGTTTGGATTAGGGGCTACTCTTATCGTATTGCCGTCGCTGCGGACATTGCTGCATTTTTCCCTTTAAGAATCTAGTTGGTGAAAATTCAGTCCTTGTTCTTTTCTGTGTAAGTGTGTGCATGTGGTTTAAAAACATTAAATCCAGATAAGATATGAACATGTTTGAGCTAGTTCTGTTTCTAGTCCATCTACTCCGATGTGTTGTCGAACAATTTGAGTGTTCTAGCATCTATTTTATCAGTTTGGGAAGACAGAACCATGCGTTTATGAGAATGATGATTTCGTTTTCAGAACACTTTTGGGTACAAGTGCGCGTGTGTGTCTCGTCGCTTTTAAGCAGTATCTATAGGTGTTTATACATGTCTATAGATATTAAAATGTGTACATGTATATCGTATATTTACGTATGCATGTAATTAATCTACGTACTCATTGTGATTTGAGAATGTCTTTGCAGAGTTCCTGATGTTGAATTCTATTTTTCTTTGTTATTACTCACGTGTCACATTCGGACATCGTGGATATAAATAAATTATAATATCCGCCGGTGTCGACTTTAACTTTCATCCTTCCGGGGTCGATAAAATGAGTACCAGTTTAACACTGAGGTCGATGTAATCGACTAAACCCCTCTCCACCAAGATGGCAGGCATTGTGTCTTAATTTGAAACCATTATTATTATAATTGGGGAGCTGGTAGAATCGTTAGCACGCCGCGTAAAATGCTTAACGGCATTTCTTCAGACTTTATGTTTGGAGTTCAAATGCCACCGGAGTCAACTTTGCCTTTCAACCTTTCGCGGTCGATAAAATAAGTAATAGTTGAGTACTGGAGTCGATTGAATCGACTATCACCACCCACCGAAAATATCAGGCTTTGTGCCCAGTATATAAAGGATTATTATTATTATTATTATTATTATTATTATTATTATTATTATTATTATTATTA
>JAOPUL010003388.1:11696616-11709959 GCA_027564515.1 Octopus rubescens | reverse complement strand
CCTACAAATATATAAGTTTCACCAAGTTACATATATATTCGTATAAAAATACCGTAGTGATATAATTATTAACCAAAGATTAATTTTAGTACACATTTATTAATTAAGGTATAATAGTAAAGTAATACAAATATATATAATGGCCGTTAAACTAGAGAAGTCAAATAGTAGTGGTTTAAGGTACATATAATTACACAAAGATTCAAAGCTGAGTCTAATAAACACATATCAGTTAGCGAAACAGTGTTAAAATTTACGCAGTATAGTTGTAACAATAAATGTAAGTTTCTGTATGCTTATAGTATAGAAAGGATTTGTATTTTAAATGTTGGCATCTTATAATAACTTCATCATATCGATTAATAATAATGATATTGCTATTTTTACTATATTTATTGATGTCTCAGATAGACATAATCCACCCCATCTATTACAATAGCTATATGATTGTGCATAACACAATATAATAATCGATTTTGTATTCAATCTTCTTTTCTACTAGTGAATGGATAAATGTACCTAAGGATGTATAATTAGCGCTTTCTTTATATCTAAATGTTAATATATGATTATTCCATCCAACTTTAAAAGATGATGAGGATGCACCACTGTAAACATGCTCCTTACCCAGGCCATTGACAGAACATTGATATACAATATTTTTACGAACACATTCATTACTAATAGGACATTTGGTTTTATCGCGACAGTTACAAAAAATAAAATTGCTATAACAATTAGGTACACGCCGCTCCGCACCGTTCCTGTTACTAGTATTATTGTTAATTGTCAGTAAAATATTATTCTTCATATTAAGCAGTACTGATGGACTAGGTAAAAAACTATTGTCAGTTGCATTAGGTGAAATAGTACATGCTACATTATTATAAGCTAGGCAGTTAGGTTTACAATAATTCAATCTGGATATGTAATCAGCAATATTGGGCATGGTGTAGTAAGCTAATTTAGCAGTGTGCTTGTTGAAGATTTTATGATACTGGCTAGATTTAGGGAAATGCTTATCTAAAGCTCGAAAAAAACCATATTGCTACATTAGAGGCTACACTAAAACTGAAACCACAAAACATTCCTATACATGTTAGGTTTACTTCTACTCATTTCCGGGATAACTTTCATATTATCCTACCTAGCATACCTATTATCACCCTCCAAGTTGCTATCTATATTTATATGGCTCTTATTATTACGCGTCCTTTTCTTATACAAGTTATAATTACTGACATTACCAATTCCTTCAGCAGCGTTGGAATTAGTAACATCATGAATTTTATCGGTATCTTGAAATATTTTCGTATGGTATCCATTGCATTATACATTAATGTTTAGTATTACCGAGTTAAATAACGTTGATTTCGCAGTGCGAGTACAAGTTATGTTTATTAACATACGCATTAGTCCTATTCGTATGATAGCCTTTGTTGATTACCTTACTTTTGTTATTATTCTTATTATTCGGTATTATAGTATCCTTGTAATTATTAATGTTATATTCAGGAGAAAGATTAGTTTATCCCTATAGCCAGCCCTATTCAGAGCCTCATTATAGAAGCTAGCATTTTGGTTAAATATTTCCTGGTTAGTAGAAATTGATGGTAAACGGGATGATATAGCATAAACTATGGAATGACAGCCTTAGGATGGTTGGAAAAACGATTGACGTAATTTAAGGTCTGGTTTGGTTTATCGAAAGGTCTATAGAGATTATTATTATTGTCTAAAATTACATCTAGGAACTTGACTAATTTCTGATTATCATCCAATGTAATAGACAAGCCTACAATTCTAAAAAATTTAATAATTCTCTTTTTGTATCTAACATATTCCACACTACTAGTCTTATGCAATATAAATAACGCATCGTCCCTATATAGACCACCATTAAACTTTTTAATCTGATCTTTTATACAATACAATAGGTAAATACCAACAAGGTCAGTGACCTGTACCAAGTCATTTGACCCCATGTTAATATCGAAATTGTTTGGCCTATTAATTCTAGTACAGAATCTATCATTAAATTTAATTATAGTTCTCCTAGCTGCTAAAATGATATCTACGTCATTACTAGTTAAGTTAGAGTTTCACATAGCGAACATAAGTGCCTTATATAGGAGAATAGGGGAAATAGAAGAGCAATAGCGAACTGCAAAAATTTAACATTATTTTTATCACTAATATCAATAAACCAATGAACATCTTGAATAGAATTCGACCACATGCTAAGGGATATTTTACTCTTAAGTGTAGATACGATCCTATCAAGGATGAGTTTTCTAATCCTTCCAATATCGGATTTGGTTGGGCAAATCAATCTGACAGAATGTTTACTTACGAAATTTGGTTTGTGATCCTTTAGAATTATACGAGGAGTATTGGGTATAAGAGGATCCTTTCTACTTTCTAAATGAAGAGAGTTCACAATATTCTGTCCCTACATATTGATATCATATACGTCCGAAGCCTGTGCCAGTTTATAGTCCTTGTGAAGTGTCTTCGAAATGAGTTTGTCATAGCTGTCGAAGTCGACACAATATAGGTTTCCAGAACTTTATTTTGATTCGTTTGAGTGGCTTCTTCCAATGTTTCTAATAAATCTCTTCTATTAATGTTCGCCTGTGTTCGACTCTCTCGGTAATATATGATTTGTGATGTTAAGCCTTTCATGCAAACCTAATCCTAATATATCTCGTACTTCAGAATTGTTTGAATTAATGAAGCTTATTAGCTAATTTCACGTTAAAAATCGGCATATATTATACTCCTTTCAGTCCTAATTCCCATTTGAAATGGATAATCAAAAGTTGCATATTCGTCACGTAAAGCTTTCCTTTTTCAAAATGCTGCGAAAAGGTGTAAAATCATTTGTAGAATTTATGGTGAAGTTGTTGTGGGTGAATCAACTGTTCGAATATGGGTGGCAAAATTTAGACGTGGTGAGTTCAGCATGGAAGATGAGAGTCGCTGTGGAAAACCCTCAACCGTAGTTGACGATATTCTGAATATAGCTATTGAAGAAATATTATTACTAGTGAACATACAGTCACACACGCAAACATACAGTCACACACACACAAACACACAAACATACAGTCACACACACACACATACAAAGAGGCACACGGACACAAACACAAGCGCATGCGCACAAAGAATAGGGTAGAGAGCACATCAGTCAAGATCAAAATGGATCGAGTTAAAGTGGACGAAGTGCAAGAAAAATACCGCTAAAGAGGTCACAGATGTGTGACGAAAGATTTCCGGGACATGAATTAGACCAAGAATAACATAAGAACTGTAATAAACCAGTGAAGAAAGAATATATAGTGCGTGTATCCATTTGGCAAAATAAAAGCAAATAAGCAATGACCATTCCAAAATATAACAATATGGTTTTTAAAGCTATATTTTAAAAATGAATGCTAGACGGATATATGAAAAAAGAAATGCTGTGAGTTTAAATTTACCGATGATTCAATCAAGACAGGACAATGACAGTAGCGTGTTTGCAAGTCCTTCCCAGCGTTTATAATGAAACAAGGGGAAAGCTATATTGAAACAGGACTCAGTGCCAAATACTTGAAATAGGATTGGCTCTGCTTTGAATATCCATAGGTCAGCAGTTGGTATTCAACCAGGCGCCTCTTTAATTGTTATCCATACTTCTGTGCCGACCATGGAGACGCATAATTAAAATCATTCCCACCTTAAACATTCTGTCTTATTAAACATCCAAGACAGCATTTTCTAAGATCCTATTTACGTTACACAGCAGGGTCACATATTTGGCAGATTTAACTGATGTCCCTCGTGGGCCACTGTCTGCGTAAAAAAATGACTTGCAGTATTGTCAGAGATATTGATCTTTTTATGAAACGCACGGACACGCGTACTTATGTTATTGTGGAAATGATTATATCTGATATCATGCCTGCTCCACCTCTTTTGCCTTTTTAACTGCGACATAGTGTTTTACTAATTTTTTTTTTGTTTTTTGTTTCCTATCATTATTATAATTATGAATATTATCATTAATAATGTATTGTGATTTTGTTGTAACTACAGAAAGAAATGAATAAAGAATAGGCTGATTATATATTGTTAGTCATCAGCAGTGTTGCAGATATATCAAACAACAATAGAGATCAAATGAATGTCATTGAAAAGAAACTGCCTAAAGTTTTTAGATATCTTCATTTCTGTCTTAGACCCCATTAAGTTGACTTCCGTGTTCTGAAATAAAGAAAAAGATGTTCAATGAGATAGAATTATATAGGATGAAAAAGTATTAATTGAAAATTTGAATGAAATTTTTTCTCATTGCGTTGCTTATTATTTATATTTTGTATTTTCTGCTGATATTTATAGTTTCTCATTTACTGAATATAAATAAAAAAACGAACACAAAAGCAACATTAAGTTATAGCTATTAAAATAAATGAGCGGAAAATTGTATTCTCCTTTTAAATACCACTTCATAATTCCCTCAAGAATTGTACATGTTTTGTAATCGTAGAGTTTCTTGAAAACGTGAATAAAAAATTAATTTCAACGAAAAGATTATTTGTATGATTACTCTGATGCATTATTTAATATTAGAAAATGTAATTGTTTCCTACTGGAAAATGTTCAAGAAGAATATAATGCAAAACAACGTATATATTATGCAAAATTAATCAAAATACTATTATATGTTTTCGTCTTTCAATTGTAACTTGAAACTGACAAAAACATAAAAATTGGAATATTTAATCGTCCATTATCTTTTGCAAGTAAGACTTGAGACTCATTGATAGGGAACAGATATTAAACAATGATGCCTCAGATGTATGTTAGTGGTTCATAAACATGTTTGAAATTTAATCATATGTCTCGGACATATGAGTATTAATTGTATTCGTATATGTCTACAAGTTTAATTCAAAGTGTTCATTTGTGAAGTGTTATTGTATTTATCTCATGGTCATATTTTTTGCATCTTGCACCTCGTTATATGAATACATTTTATAAGTTTATGCCTATGATCCTATCATCTGATTTCTCTAAAACATTTCAATGATTAGTAAGCATCATATGAAATATACGAACGTATATATCATGGATATATATATATATCATATTGTCCGGAAAGTTCTTAGCGTTTTTAAGCGCAATAAACATACTCTCATCTTTATGCATTAACGTTATTTCCATTAAAGCAATGGATCTTGGTTCACCTAGAAGGCAATGTAAATATTCCATCAGCATCAAACGCATTTGCTTTTAAAGACTGCTTTTGAGGAAAAGAAGTCATCTAAGTGGGTTTTGATACGACTACTGTAAATATTGATTTTATATTTTGGCACAAGGCCAGCAATGTGGGGTCAGTGTTTAAGTCAAGTGCTCAGCTGGTGCTTATTTTGTCGACGCCGAAATAATGAACGGTAAAGTCGACCTCGGCGGAACTTGAATTCATACCGTAAAGACTGACGAAATGCCGCTAAACATTTTGCCAGGCGTGCTACCGATTATGCCAGCTCGCCGCCTTAATACTATTGTGTATATTATCCTGAATACATAAATCTTCAGTTTCTATATTATCAAATTTTAAAACCTTCAACTTTCTATCGTTCTACCTAGAAATATCTTTATACAAATGGGGTCAAAATTACGTTTATGCAAACTTGGTGTACACAGTGTAAAATCATACGCCTTGATAGATTAAAAAAGAAACTAAATGGCAACGCCTATTAATGCTTACTTCATAAGTCTAGCAGTAATTTTAAAGATGCCACTACCTTCAATAATGAACGGTGATATACGCGTTTGTCAAGGGTCTAAACACAGAAGTGGACAGAGAACATTTTATGATTTTTTTCCACAAGAGGATTGCAACAAGAAATAATTTCCTTCTTAGGATCAAGGGTAAACATCAGGAAATACGATGAAGTTTCAGTGCTGGATCTGAAGAAGAGATATACATGAATGGAATTCAGCTTCAATGAATTTGTATTAAGCTCATTGAACTTCGTTTAACCACTGTTGCGTAGAGGGCTCTTCAGTATACATGATAATAACTCTATATAAGAAATACATGAAAGTACTCAAATAATCCTGTAATCCAAGGAAACGGAATTATGCTTTCAATTCTCAGAAAATGAAGATGGTATTTTCTTTCCTTATGGTTTCTTCTAAGAACCCGAATACACTCTGGAAATAATTTCAACTTAATTATTGTGTAAAATGTTGATATACACAGAGCCGGCATGGCAAATTGGATGCATATAGACAAGTGTTTAGGTGTTGCGATAAAACTGTATGTCTCATTATGTATGCTTTACTTCAAACCAGGTACAGTTCTATGTCTACTTAGTTTTCGTAATGGTATTACGAATAATATTAATCAAATATAGATTTATTGAACATAAAATATATTTTGATCTTATCTTTTTGACGATAAAATACATGAAACATATGTGACATATGTATATTGCATATATACATTTTTATGGAACACATTTCTGGATATTAAAAAAAAGCGAAAATATATAGCATCGAAGAATCGAATGGGGAAACTCAAGACAGACAGCAATAGAATTGCTAAGGAATTCAAGCAAATAATATTGAGTAAAGTATCAGGGGAGAAATATTAGAAAACCTAATCTAAGTTTATAATTTGATTAAATAAACTTCCAGAACTAGAATACTGTTTCTTTCATCAAGATTTTACCTCGGATATGGAACGGTTTCTTTGATATCTGATTTGGCTAACAAGCTATTCCTTTTAGGCTTTTGGAAAACTTCCAAATCTCATATGCATCAAGCTCTAATTGGATTGTAGTATAGCAGAAGTAATAGTGAAAATGTTCCTCGTGAAATGCATTTTAATCTGGACGTTTTTGATCTTATATTTGCGATATTACAGATACAGCAGGTTTTAGTAAAAGAAAACCAAATAAAAACATTCTGACGCACATTTATGCTGGTAATAATATATCTCCACAGTATTAGATCGATGTATTTCCTTGTAAACATATTTTTACATAATATTAATGATTTCTTTCTATATGATTAAAGAGGTATTTCTTTTCACAATGGAGTTATATTAAATATACCTTTTCACTTAAAATGAATAACAATTAGAACAACATTAACAGTTTTATCGGCTTTAGTCTCAACATTTCTGTGTTGGGAAATATTGAATGTAACAAGATAAAGCAAAGTGACAACGTTATTACTTGTAGATCTCGGATTTTTCGAAATAGATTTCTGCAAATGTGTACTAACAATATTTATTCTGTATGCAGTCTAATAAATTGTATGAAAAGAATTCTTGTTCGATAATATTATTTGCAGCTAAATTTTATTACACGGGATTGTTATTTAGAGTTACATAAAATGTTATGATTCAAGCTTACAGAAACACTTTATTATCAATGTTAATATACTTGTTAGAATACCTCACAAATATCAAGTAACAAAGATTTTGAGAAACATAATATTTACAAATAAACATACATTTCTAGCCTTTAGTACACGTCTACAATATTTGTGAGAACAAGTATTAGTAAATGTAATTAAGCAAACTGATTATGACCATATATAGCATAAATGTATTTGAATTTAGATGGAGTATAAAAGTGTTGAATTTAGATTCAGCCACACATATGCGCACTGGGATACATAGAAGCTCGAAGGCCGGGCACATAACTCCAGCAACATCTTTTAACCATCAAAAGTCAAAAGGCATAACACGAGGCAAATGAGTTCAGAGGGCATGGAACCCAGCTTGCCGATACACAATATCCGCCTGTTAACATTGATGAGACACCCAAAGAAGTTGCACGGGTTTAACGCAACATATCATCAGATGAAAATATTAGTTCATATGAGCCGAAGACCAGGAATGGATATGTTAGCTGAAAGTTCATGGATAATCATAACAGTCTACCGTGAACCATATGCCGGATCACTAGTGGTCAATTTGAATGGTATATGTTTGCAATCTATCAACAGGAAATACCAACCAAATGACTGATGCACAAATGAGACCGGGGTGCAGGTATAACACCAAAATGTGATATACGATGCAGACATTTTGAAGTTAACACAGAAAATTCATCCAGGCCATAGGCAGTTTTTCGAAAATGCCATCGGTATGTACTCTACGGATGACACATTATAGTGTAGCCAAGATAATGTAGGAAGGATAACACAGAGGTCAAATAAGTAAGAACCCACAGTATTGTAGAGGCCATTGGCGTTCAGAGCATGAAAGAGTTCTGGTGTAATGTCCCAGTGAAAACCTCAATAAAATGCAAAGTTATTAAACCAAACATAGTGATATAGAACAGAAAAGAGCAACGTACAGCAGTGGATATCAGGTGCTCGGTCGATGTCAAAATAAAGCTAAAGTTCAGCGGAAATGAAATGGCCTACACTGAACTAGTGAGGAATTTACAAGTACTCTACCCTAGTTACAAGTTCAGAATTATGCCGATAATTATTGGGCGCACTAGGATATGTAAGAAACAGCCTCAAAACCAGAAAGGAGAAAGTTAATTAGAAAATTACTCATCCAAACCATCGAGGGAACTGTCAAAATATGTCTAGACTTGCGACTATATGCATGAGTATACATACATAACACAAAGCATGACTCCAAATGTTGCACTCAGACACATATATGCACAAATAGTTTACAACTCTAATGAAGGATCATTGGATAGAAACCCAGTAATTCTACATTGGCATGGTAAACTGAATAATATATAGATACATAAATACATATATACATGCATACATACGTGCACACATGCATATTACACGTTCAGGTTTATAGCTGTAATTATTGGAGCACTAGGATATACAACACACTGTCTAAGTACCCACCTTGAGAAAATAGGCTTCTCAAAACCAGAAAGGAGAAAACTGATTGAAGACTACAGATCTATGCAATCACTGGAAATGTAAAAATCTGTAAAACTCTCTAGATGTTTATAATTTAAGCATATAGGAACATGTCTAGATATGCAACTATATGCATGAGAATACATACATAAAGCAAACATACAAATCCGCACATGGACTGACTCCAAATAGTGCATATATGCACACACAAACATGCAAAAATATCCTGTTGATGTTGAAATTCCAATGAAAGAGCCTTAGATCAAGGTTAGAAACGGGCTCTTCGTATATTGGCAAGAAATCTTGAAATAAAACTGAATAATGACATACATACATACATACTTACATACATACATAAATACATACATATATACATACATAAATATAGTATATATGTCAGTGGTGTGCTATAGTCGTTAGATATTTCTGATGGATTATCTAGCAGTATTTATTCAGGCACATTTTGCCTAATTCGAACCTCACTAACGCTACTTTACCATTCAATCTATGAGGAATGATATCAATCAGAGCTGGCGAATTATCCCAGTCATTAGAATGTAGAAGACAGGACTTGCAGTATCTGTACGGATTGTTTGCGCTTTCAAAACGGCTGTTGCCACTTTGTTTACGTAGGATAGGGATTCGAACACACTTAATAAAGTGATAGTCTTCCAAATTGCGATGACTTACGCATATATGAGCAGATATAAAATGAAGCCTGACCAATGTCGACGGCTATATGTATATATAAATATGTGTTTGTGCAGGAACGGATTTATAGGGGTGGGGTAAAGAGGGGGGCGATTGCCCCGATCTACCCCCAATTTCGGGGGACCCTGTTATAAAGTGTATAATCTTGCATTAAGAGGCTCTCTTTCAATATACAAACATATCTTGTTCTCTTAAATGTAATTGATTTTTTTAATGATAAATAATGATAGATATTTTCACGTTACTCACACCAATAATTTTCCAAGATATTAATTTTTTTTATGAAGAGCTCCTCCGACTTCGAAGTGCCCCATAGTTTAAATCCTGTCCTGAGTGTGTGTGTATATGTATGTAAGTGTCCGTGTGTATGTGTGTGTGTGTGTGTGCGCACATGTGCATGCATGTGTATTATTGTCTGTGTGCCTGTGTGTGTATGCAGGGGATGTATTACCAGAACCTTCTTGATTCTACTTTTATTTCTATATTTGAATGCTGTGAAATGCTAGCCACGTTTACAATTATGTAACGTTAGTGTAATTAAACTATTTACTTTCTTTTCTTTATTACTAGTCTTGCCTACTCATTCTCGTCCTTACACATATACATCTTCATGTGGTTCCTTTCCGCTGGGCTGTAATTGTAGCAGTAACGTTAGTTGTATGAGACATATCCACCTACTATCTCTCCTTTAACTATATTCACTACGTCTGTTACATTTGCCTCCTCCTCTGGTAAATCCATCCATGGAAAATACACTGGTATATTTCTCTAAATATTTCTATATCTTAAGCCTCTGAGGCTGATTTTGGCTGATCTCAAGAAAAGATCTGTCAAATTAGTAGAGGCATTACATTGTATAGAAGTCCAACATAGACTACTGTCGTGATTTACTCATTCATAATTAACTTGAAACATGAATGACGAGAAACTGTTTGGTTTGTCGAGTAGTAGAAATGTTCATGCGATGCTTACTTTTCAACATAGTAATTCACCTCTTGAGTGCTTGTTTTTTGCCAACTATATTATATAAATTTCTCCAATTATAACAGCAAATAACTGAGAAGGAGGGGAAGCAAATGGCAAAGTTCGATTCTAATGTATTTTCATTATTTCCACAAAGATTACATAGTGCTGAACAACCTGTTATTTCTCAGAGAAAAATATTATATCGTATATGCTGTTGTTGGTTTAAATCTCAAACTGCTACAAACAGCGTTACTCAACAAAATCGTATACGCTCAATCTGCTTTCAAACATCGACACAAAACTAATGATTCCAAGAGCATTATCAGTAGATTCTTTTTCGTCGTGCTTGAGAGACAAGCATGAAAACATCTTCGGCAAGTTCTGATCAGGGAATATAAAATGACATTGATAAGTCCCATAATGTATTTGTGCCTGCACTCTACTTTACTATCATATGATGCCTCCTTGCTTTAATATGCCTAACATTATCGAATACACACTAATATTATTAATAGTGGTTGTATTTGTTGTTGATTGTGCTGTTGGCTATGGTGTAGTTATAAAAAAAATAATAATACTATTATTATATAAAATACTCGTCGGCACAGCATATATGAGCTTAATAGCCATTCTACTACACAGATTATCATGAATAGCTAATTCAATGAAATTAATAATTGTCAAAGAGTAAATAGAAAGAAGATAACTGTATTAAGTCAAACTGTATAAATATAAAATATTAGAAAACGGCAAAACCTAATGCATACAATAGAGACATATCGCCTGTCCATTAGAAGATCTGGGCCTTAAAAAGAAATAAAACATAAAACTTACAAAAATACTGAACTATCTCATTTACGGACAGGACAAATGGACAAAGACAATGCAGCTAAAGATATTTTACATTGGTTTGTCCGCTCTGATATTAAAAGCGGCAATTGGTCAAACTATGAAAAGAAAGAAGAGTGGTAGCATAATGGTGGACTCATAAATCGAGCTTAGATTGTTCTCTAAACCCACAAAACACACATAGAAATATTATTTTATGTATAAATAACCATTATCATTGATGTATATCCAAAGGGTAAGTCTTTTGAAATAAACTGTACATAGTATATGTAGAATGAATGAAAAATAGGACCATACTCTAAATTGTTATTTAACGAGGCGTTTGAGAAACATTAAATGCAGGTATCTTTCTTGACGGATCGTATATCGGTTATTTTTTCCATACACTGTACAATTCAGATATTTTGTTTTTATCATCCTTATGGGTATAGCCCATTCATACAGCCTCTCTGTTTACTCGAAATAACAGCCAAATACCATCTGAAATATCCTCTGCCGTTCTAAAGAATACACATGAACTGTGAAAACACTCTATGAATATCTGATCAAATAGAGTTGCGTCACGACCCTTGATATTTAGGATAGATTTTACCGAAAATGAATTGATATTGCTGTTAACCAGATGTTTACAAACTGCCAAAACATCGACCACAAAAATTCAGTATTTTTAGGAATGTATGTCCACTCCCACTTTTAGGAATGAGAAGATATACATGTATTTCTATAGCTTCTTCCATTGTCATAATGTTCGACAAGATTAATGACATTTAAGCATATATAATTTTATTAAACACGACAATCTGTCCGTTCAATTAACTATCCTGACGTGCCAGCCATATGTGAAACATTGGTTTAAGCAGCCAAACTAACACCAACCATATAATGATCACACGTGTTAAAAACACATATCAAATGTGATGGCTTTCATAATTATTTCTTTAAGGGTCATCTTCTGAACATATTTGATGTGGTTTCAGTGTCCACAGATTTACGATAATAATGAGTGTTATCTGTCGTGCGGGTGATTTCGTCTACATCAGGTTTTTCTGTTTCGGTTCAAACAAGTAGTTGTGATGCATCTGCATATATTTCGGGCAAGATACTCCGTAAGGTGTAGTGTCGTGGTTGCCGACATCTACTATTCTAGGCAGTATATATCGTTCACTAATGATAACACTTGTCTTTAAAATTGAATAAACAACTGATTCCACTAGCAGCTAAGGACTTATTTAAAACTATGGTAAGAGAAAAATCGCATACATAGAAACTTATTCAAACATATACGCTCACTTGTAAACAGGCACCAAACACACGTATATGGGAACATACATATATATCGATATATGCAAGCGTATACATAGTCCCCTCTGAGAACTAAATACGAAATATAGTAGTGTTAAGTAAGAATAGAACAAAAAAACATTCTGTTATTTTTATGATAATATTTTCTCCAAATGTTTTGCTTCAAGTATTAGATTATTTTGACGTAAATTTTTGTAATAATAGTGATATAAACTATGTTTTACGACAATTTAGATAATGTGATGTCAAGTCGCATCGAAGTTTCCTACCATAACTGAAGGAACGCTGAATACTACAATCAAAAGTATATTAAATCGTATTCATATGAATGAGTGGCATGTAACGTTTAGCTAAATGAATTTACTTCTCTTCCAAACTATGGACTTTGGTACAAATTCTGTTTGACCGGAAGCAGTATAATGTATGTATGAATATACATACATACATACATACATACATACATGCGGCTGTGTGGTTAGAAGCTTACTTCCCAGCCACATGATTCCGGGTTCAGTCCCACTGCGTGGCACCTTGGCTAAGTGTCTACGATAGCCTCGGTCTGACCAAAGCCTTGTAAGTGGATTTGGTAGAAGGAAACTGAAAAATGC
>JAOPUL010003388.1:11659925-11670363 GCA_027564515.1 Octopus rubescens | reverse complement strand
ACATACATACATACATACATACATACATACATACATACATACATACATACATACATACATACATATATACATACATAAACGCGTATATATATATATATATATATATACAAGTGTGTGAATGTGTTTGTGTGTGTATGTGTGTGTGTTTGTGTGTGTGTGTGTGTCTGTGCTTCTCTTTTGTGTGTGTGTGTGTGTGTCTGTGCTTCTCTTTTTTTGTGTGTGTGTGCGTATGTGTGTATACAGATTTATACATACCTATCTTTACATATAAGCCCAGAAACATTGAGACACATACATACATGCAATACGGAATGCTCAATTTCTTGCATATCAACGTACACTCTTTGAAGATGAACATATTCGACAATACATTCCTGGGTAAATAATATCTTAATAAGTTTGGATGGTTTGGAACTGAATGCATTAAATCATTAGTATATGTTTTCGTGATTGATATGGAATTATATAACAAGGATTGAAATAATATGATGCTGAAATTCAAACTCTATGAGACCTGCAGTCATAAATTAAAGTTTCGAATATAATTTGTACTTCACTGTCAGCAACTCTATATCTTATAAATATGAAAATATAATACTACTGCTGACCTAGTCAGTGGGTGCCGGAGCTGATTCTAGGAACGTTTCAGCATTACTGCAACTAACGTCGGTTGATCAAGCACTTGAATAGACAAAGTCTTAACACAAACCTTTATTCCGTTCCAAAAGACAATCTGATGGTGGAATGTAAGAATTTTCCCCTTACGTAGGACTACAGAGGCTATTAAAGATCCGCAATATATTAACACAGATACAGCAGCGCGTTCAGGAACAATGTTTTCTGGTAATGACCATTTGGCAGAGCCTTTGTCGGGATTCAAAATATTCCGGATGGAAAACAAAGTTAGTAGAAGAATAAAGACGATTAATTTACTTCAAACATTAGTCTCTTATAAGATTTAAGGCGGTCTTGAAACATAAATGATCAAATAATGACATTGAAACTTCCTCTAACATGTAGTCGTTATGTCTCTGATCTTTCAGTGTAGCAGCAACTGTTCAGTGAAACGAGGATACAAACTTACCTTTTTAACAGTCGCTCACATATAACATATTCCTGCAACACCAACCCCTTTCATGCTAGTGTTGATTTAAAATTCGGAGTTCACTTAGCTGCTCTTCATGGACACATTCACATTGAAAGAGCACATGGATGATTTTATCCTCACTCAAATGTATGATATGCAACACGTATGTAACACACGTATTTAATGAAGCGGATACTATTATAGTGAGCATAAACTAGTTTGGACTAAGTTTGAAATTTGGATTCGTAAGAAGCAAATTGATACTGAAAAATTATCTCTATGAGATACATTGGAACATCTTATATAAAACAAGTACAATGATGTCCTATTTGATGGAACGTGGAAGAATTCCAAGGATCTGATATATAGTTTTAGGCGTCAGTATGTTTGGGTATCTAAAGGAAGACACACAAAGACTAGTTTGACAACGATAATAACGAAATATACTATCTGCTGCTGGTAACACAATCAACTGAATAGGCTTTATTGCATATCATGCAAATAATTAGAGGTCCATAGAAAGCTCCTATACGTCACAGAAAGCACCGCTACAGTGAAAATTAATATTAACATTATATGACTCTCACAAATCTCATTGCATGTTAAAATGCATTTAACATAAACGATTCCAAGGCGTTATAACTATTGAGAAAAGAATTAAGGGAACAATAAACGTATGTAGTACTTTGTAATCAAAAGTTAGACGTGTACCATTTGAAAACGTAGTTGACCTATTACAATTATAGAACGGGTACTCTTCTTCTCTCTTCTTCAACCCTACCAAGGTTTAATTAATGCATTGCTACAAAGAGATGCGCCTAGATAACATCATTAACACCGGAAGGATCATGTTAGCGATAATTCAACGAAACGCTCTGTTAAGACCATTGGCCTAAATAGAATACTCGTAGTACTCCTAAAATCAGGATGTAAACCGAAGACATCTGCAATACATAAGATGATATTTGTTTGATTGAACGATTTTCCGATTCCCAAACACTGGAGTGATGGTAGACTTGTTTTCATTTATAAAGGTGAATTATCTGAGTATTTAAGTGACACTTTCAGTGATATCACTCCGTTAGAGTGTGGGAAAAATCCTCACGAGTTCTATGTTAATCCGTCTAGTACGTGACATCTGTCCTACAGTTTTACCAGAAACTCAATTTTGATTTCTAGTGGGCACTGTGAAAAAAAAACAAATAGTACAAAAAAACAAAAACCCATTCTACAGCGGTTCAGATGGGATTCTATATAGAGTTGTGCCCGTTGCACGAATGAGTCGGTGTGCCTTCACGGTATACCTGAAAATTAGGGTTGTGAATTGAGTGCGGGACATTTGAGGTTTGATAAGTATAGAGCGAGTGGGAAAATGGTTTGTTCTGGACATGCAATTAAAGCCATGTGTGAAAATGTATAAGTATATGTATATGTGTCTTTATATGTAAAAGTAAATGTTGTAAACATTGTGATGCACTGTCAAACTTTGGTAGTGGGAAGTATTGATTGTGGCTCTAGCGTTTATAATCATGATACAGACCGCTGGTAACACATCGCATCTTTCCTTTCATATGAGCATGAACGGAAAGCCTAGCTTTTTGTAGGTGTCAGATTGAAGAGAATACTTGAAGATAGTTCTCAGTCAAGCATAGTATGCACCTCCTACTGCTATAGAAGTAAGGATTCCACCTTTCCCATACTATCCTGTTTAGGCAATGAGTACGTTTCCTAGAGAAACATATGCATGAACAGATGTAGTTCATTATGGTCTGTATCTGAAGATTGAAGGTGTTCGTGTGCAAAATCATATAAAATTTAGATAATGGTATTTCAAAAGTTCCACGGGTGTTAAAACTAGCACAGCAACTGAGGTGCGTTGTTAGCGATGAGTCCCAGGCAGTATGCAACATCTGTATTAATGCTTGTGAAACACTCATGGAAGGCGATTTATATAAGTTATTGATTATTGGGTTATGGCTGCGAAATTCCTAAGCGAATGACGCGGGTCATCTTTGTTACTAGTTCGAAAGAGGTAACGGCTTATAATATTTGTTGCCCTCCATAACTCTTCGAATTGCCATGATGTCCAATACCAGATATATTTGATGCTAGGATAATGCAAGATGTATGAAATTCCATGAAATAGTCAGAGGAAAATGGATATAGTTATTTGATAAGACGTGCAGTGTAGGCAAGGTCGAGTGGTTTAGAATTCCTGAATGAATCAGAAATACGAGTGTGTGATGATGATAACTGCAAGAGGATGGCAAAACGTTTCTACTTCTGCTTCAAAAGATTCGTTTTAACTGGGGACTAAAATCCAGAGTTGCGAACATTCAGGTTACGGAAGTATTTGAACTCAAAATACCTACGTGAAGCCTTTCAAGTGCTATTTAGTAAGCATTAGTTACAAGGTATATATACGACCTCTTATAAGAATTTCTTTGTTGATTAACATTTGATAAAAGTATATTGAACGAGGAGCGATTTCTATATACAAGGACATGTTATCTTCTTAAATAAAACATCAATATACAACTTAATCTAGCCTTCATAGATGAACTATAAAAGTTAAAGACTTTCGTACTGTAGCAGAACATAATGAATGGCCACGTGTTATTGTAATATGATGAATAAGAAGTAAGATTGAACTTAAGTTTAAGAATGTATTGTAGACATGAAAGAAACTTTTCCAATGTATTTAAAGTACGTATTTTTCATTTTCTCTTTTATGAGGATGACGCGTGTTTTGGTTTCGAGTGCGAGGATGAGACGACTGCTCTAATTGATAGACACAAATCAACTGCCTATCGGGAACCTCAGGTAGGCCTCTGTACATCTTGTTTTCACTGGTGTACTAATAACAAATTTGACTGAATGGGATGCAGGATTATGTTCTAAGGAACGATCTGGTCTGGAATATACACCAGGTATATATTCTTGCTTCTAATATTGTCAAACATTGGCATTATTTAAAAGAAATGGGGTGGGGATCAGTGCGCCAATGAACATTGATGATCGGAAGTCTGGGAACGGGTTTGCAATGTTTAGGAAACTGCTAAAGGAATCCAATGAATAGAAAACTGGTAATAAACCTCTGTGTGTGTGTGCGCGTGTGTGTGTATGTTTGTGTGTGTGTGTATGTGTGTGTGTGTGTGTGTGTGTGTGTGTGTGTGTTTGAGAGTGTGTTTGTTTTGGGTTTATCAAAAGTCAATAAATAAAATCACTATTGTGATATTGTGGAACTAGTACGGTGGCGTACATGACGGTATATTTATTTCTATTGCATTCTTTGCAATATGTACATCGTAAAAGTATTAGTTTAGCTGTATTTCCGATTGTATTTTACTACTAAGAAATTATTCTTGCTATAAAAGTTAATCACATATTAACGCATACGCAATTGTAGCCTACACACTTACCAACTCACCATCTCGAGAAAACTAAATATATATCATATATCACTTAACAAAGGCCACGTAATACATACTGCTTAGACATACATACCACTTATGTTTAATGTACAATATACATTTAAAGAAAAAAGAAATCTCCTTTTACCATTTGTATAGAAACAAATAAATATTGCGTATCACCGCATGCAAATAAGGATGTCTTAAGTATTATACTTGTGCAGGCTATTTAGGAAACCCATGTTTTCAGCATGTTGCAGGATAATTCCTAAGTGAATATGTTATACATATGTAAGGATTTCAATGAAGGTTTGGAAATGTTAAAGCCATCATTAGACTTTGCCTATCACGAGAGAGATCATTGGTTTTAGACAGACTTATACTCAGTACAAAGTGTTGGCTGTACTTAGTAGAAACTGCACGTAGAACACTATGTAAAGAAGATAAGATGATTCAATTATTTTCAGCTGCAAATATCCCTTACCATGTACACGACCATAAATGTTGGAGAGTAGCAACTGGATTCTGAAATGAACTATGTAAATGATGGAAATAAGTACGGTAGTTTTCTGATGGAGTAGATCTCACCTATAACAATCATAACCAATACAACTTTGAAACAATGACCTTTTCTAATATAAAAATAACAAAGACCATGAAACTTCAATATAACACACTACAAACATTATAACGTATTTTTATTATCTATACAAAGACAATATCAGCTGAAATGAGAAGAGATCCAAATGCAATATTATGGAGAACTGCGGCTCAATCAACAGAATGAAATAGACGTAAAAAGTAAAATGTGAACTAGCATATATTTTGATCTCCCTGCAGAAATATCGAGATATGAAATAAATTAGATGCGAGAAGGAATTTTGAAAATACAGACAGAAGAACACCATAGGAAAATAAATTGTCTTAAGAAAACACATGCAGTATTTTAATGCTTAGTTCAAAGATGGTAAGAAATTAACGAATATTAAGAAAGTAAAATATATCGTTCTATGTTTATACGAATCAACTATCTCGCAATTTATCTGTTTTGAAGAAATGTTTGAAAGTAATACCATTGCAACAACGACTAAGTAATTAATAAAAAAAATATATGACTAAGAAAATCGAAATGTCCGTAAAATGTAGGCAGTAAATGTATTCTTTTAAAGTAGAAACATACATTAAAACGAGGAATGACTGGATCGATTTGCACTAGGGTGAAATGTTCAGTACTAGAAAGAAACATCAAAGGTAAAATAATTCTAGCTGAATATTGGAGATAACCATAACACACTATGAAAATATAAATCAAAGGAGCGCATTAAAAGTAAGCGTTCATATATATACTGCGCAGTTGAAAGAAAAAGAAGCTTAAATGACAGACAATATATGTGTACGAGTGGATATAACGGATAATTCAGATTGCAATGCTTTTAGCAATCTCTTCATTGATGGCGTCACATTGACATGAATTAGCCTAAAAAAATGGAGTCTAACATAAATGAATCCTATGAAATATGAAGAATAATTATGTACCTTTAAAACATAATATATCATTGTAATATGAAGCAAACATATCGTAAATAAAGAATTAAAAAAACAAACATCATAGTTTACTTTTGAGGAGGTATAGTATGTTATTAAAGAATGCGGAAATGATTTGTCACGTTCTGCATGGGAATTACATTCGATCCTGGCAGAGGATATTTAGCTAATAAATATTAACCATGAGCCTCATTTCCAGTACTGATGAAGAAATGTGGAAGTATGTTTAATTGCAATTAGTTAAATGAATCATGTGGCAATGAAGTGAACAGTGAATGTGATTATGGCACTACTGGAATATTAACACCTATATTCTATTGTTATTTTCAGATTGCTTTTATTAGGTTTTCCAAATGCGAATTTGCTTCAGTTTACTTGTTTTCAACCATGTCTCGTTTAATACATAACTAATACATAGAAACTTAAAACTGATTACTACAGCGGTGTAGCAATACGGGCAAGTGGACAGGCGACTCCCCACGAGCGAAGGGGAAATGAGCACAACATTTATTTATTTCTGATCATGTTTGTCAATTAATATGAGGGAGGATTTTAGGTTCCTTTCTGTCCCACAAATAATGTAGAAAAATCAGGTGTTATTTAATTCGTTGAACTTATATAAACCAATTCCTAGCGATTGAATTTGCCATATCATTTCTGAAACCCATACGACAACAATAGTCTTATGCATTCCTTAATATCAATTAAATATAAATTGAGAATACAAAACGACGAACACGACACGAAAACATTTGTTTATGAAAGAAAATAGATATTAAAATAAATATTTTAGAGGCTTCTCTATGAGCATTATAAAAGTAATCAGTATAATGATACGAAGAGAAAATGTTCATAAATAGGAGAGTAGATTTTAAAAACTGTATGGTCCTGTAAATGTATACTTGGTAGAATTATTCAGAGCCAAGAAGAAATACTCAAACTACACTAAAATATGTACCACATATTTTTATCCAAAAGATGTTATGAAAGCTGACTCATTATAGACCAGAGAAAAAGTACATAAACGGTTTCACACATGTAGAGGGGTGTTCTATTTTTTCTAACATTTCAAAATACAGCTACCTCATCGATATCGATATTTCATTTAGCAGAATGTCAGGCATTTTGGAACAGTGTTCCCTATTTTAATTATCTCAGTTCAAGGAAAACGGCAACACAGAAGAGTCTTGGAGAAAAAACAATAAAGAACACTCTTAAAGTAATATCAATTTTAATAGAATGAAGGGTAATGCTTAGGACAAGAAACAAAGAAAAGACCAATAGGTGGTAACGAAAACCAAACAAGAAAAACACGGACTTTTTTTCGTTTTTATAAACCCACTTTCGTTGGACGCTGAGCAGGCAGAATTTTTCGAATCTTTACGTTTTGCGTTAAGTTCCATCTGGGATCACCTTTGCTTTTCATTTCTGCAGATTCGATAAAATAAAGTACCACGGAAATACTGGGTCGATTGTATCGACTGAACCTCTCCCTGCATACAAAACCGTTGGCAATTATTAAATGTCTTCTGGGAAAGGTAATCTCGTCTGAGCTTGTCCATGTATTGATGGTTGAATGCTTGTGTAAGTAGAAACCAGCTTTCTTGAAGATGATCTTATACTTCTCAGCTGACTGACAATTTATACTTAGTTTCTACAGTTTCTATATCCAAATACACTTTCAAAAAGTAGGGAAAATGAATTAGGCAATAACAGTTTTTATAACTTGTGCCACAATACACAAAACATAACGCCTTAGTGCTTAAGGTTGTGGTTATTTCTAATATGCTTAACCTACCGTCATAAAGGCGGGGGGGGGGAAAGCACGAGGCCAAATGTAGTTCACGATATGCAAAAACGTAAGGAAAGTTAATGCTAAAAGAAATTGTATCATGTTTTCAGAACATTGTTGGATCTAAAGCCTGACAGCAGCAGCAGTAACAACAACAGCAACAACAACAACAACAGCAACAACAACAACAGCAACGCCAACAACATCAGCAACAATAACACCAGCAGCAACAAGAACAACAGCAACAACAACAACAACAACATCATCATCAACAACAACAACAACAAAAAACAACAACCTTTACTATTATTTCAAGCTCGGTGAGATTTGAATGCAAAAGGAAATACAATGCATTTCTTATAGGTTTCTGCATATTCCAAAACTCAACCGACATTTCATTGCATCATTCTTAGTTTATTAAATTACTATAATTTGTATACATGCGTCAGTTTCAAACGTGACTGTATAAAGATCCAATTTTTGATATTGACAATGACATGCCAATATGAATAAATACTAATACTTTCCATAAAGTATATAACAAACATGAATATACAGAATAGTAACTGTAAATTATCCAATTATATAAGGTCAACGCTTGACAAAACACAAGATAAATACAGTATGACTGCAGTCCAACGCTGTGTTAGAAACAGGGGTACATTGCAAATAATATAATGTGGAATTATAATATTTTCCAAATACAACAATATATTTGTAAACATTGAAACCTAAGAGAAAACAAGTATTTTCTACAAATAACGAAGTATTTCACATGAAATAGTACAAATGGGTGACACGAAAACAATCATGTTTTATAATGATAGTTGCTAAAATAAAATGCTAGGTCTAAATATGGTTGTTGTATGTGGTTAAAATATTTGCAACATACTCATGGGCGTCCCGCTTAAATATAAGATCTTCGACCAGCTTTTACTATCATAATCTGAAATAAACCACATGGATTGTGATGCCGTTGATAGCGTTTATAATTACGATACGGGAAGTAAGAGCAATGCATCAATAATTCATCACTAATAGAGTGTAACTTAAGTATTCCATACAAATATATAATATATTACTTGGCGTTTAGAGTATTTTGTTACGGTTCTTTATGTTTCGTGTTCATTCGTATCGGCTGTATGTCAATTGTATTTCAGTAGGGCTGTGATCAACAGATGTCCACATGAATCTTTCTCTTCGTTATCTTTGCTAGTCATTGCTTACCTTGGACTATATTATCCAAAATGCTCTTCCTTCATTGCCGCAAAGCATGATGGGATTTTTTTGATAATTATGCAAATAATGTCTATCAAGAAAAATTGTCCACACTGGCGCTCCCACGTTGGCATGTATTTGCATATATGTATATATAAGTAAACGCGACACGTCTGAGCATTCGTAGCATAATAAATAGCCAAGTAGTATTTTTAATTATGATATTATATTGTTTTAATAATATGTATTAATTTTTCTATATTTGAAATATATTTAAAACATCATTCTGTTGGCTACATTGCAGAGAACAAAATAATTAAGAGCAACATTTGTGTATTGACATCACGGGTTACTTGTGAGAATCGGTTATAATCATTAATAAGATGAAAGATAATAATAAATCTGAGAATATATTGATAAACTTTTTGTATTGATATTTTATGGTGAACTACAATTCTTAATACCTTTCTTGCGGTAAAGATTAATACGATTATTCTGAGTTCAATAGCAGATAAGTCAGCGTTTGTTATAGGTAATAACTTTTGACATTTACTTTCGGTTGTAGGTAACTTTGGATTCCCACATTCAAACAAATATATACACATAACAATGAAACTTATACACCAATATGCACAAACACAATTTCATATGGGGAATATATAATTTCTAAATACCAGTTTTATATCCTTCTTTCTACTACTTACGACTCTTTAATATAGTGTACACATAAACTATCTCTTCCGACTGAGTTAGGAAATTGCCATCACTAAGGAAGTGGCAGTTTTCTATCGCATACAAGTAAAACCTATTTAATGAGCGAAACATCTCATGTATCTTTAATACAGAAGCGGTAAATATCTGTTGGATATATGTGACTATTGCTGCTGTGCAAACTCACCAAGCAGTAGATTTTAAGTCAGATAAACCCTTCAATTCATCATGCAGCACATTTTTATTTCAATACTATATTCTCAATGTAATGCAATTATGGACATTTATTATGGGTTAATAACGTATGCAGTAAAATACATTTTACCGTACAATGCTCGGTCTATTTTGTTTTTTCTCCTATTCCTTCTAACACAGAAATAATAAGAAACTATATGCATATAAATTTGATACATCTCCACTCTCAATATATTTGTACACATGTTTGTTAATTTCTCAATTCCCTTTTCCCTATCTATGCTGTCAATAACTCGTACAATTGCTTCTATAAAGACTGCAACCGACAAATTTACATCTATAAATTTGTTACATATCTATCCCAAGCAATAGCGGCATTAACACAGGCATACAAACACACATAGCGCGCGCACACACACACACACACACACACACACACACACACACACACACACACACACACACACACACACACAC
>JAOPUL010003388.1:11384044-11396723 GCA_027564515.1 Octopus rubescens | reverse complement strand
ATTTGCATTCGCTACATTGTGTGCATACTGTTTATGAATAGAAAACTTCACATAGGGCAACGTATAAAGAAATACAAAAATAATGTTATTTCAATTAGGCAGTTTACAGCAGCTGGAACACGAATTCCAATATGTGATCCACATTCCTATACAATTTAATTTCTGTATCAGTTTCCTTCTAGATTTTTTAATACAATCCCATTGGTAATATCACCGATGATATATTATTTGGAACATTTACCAAACTACATACACGAATAAATTTGTGAAAATATTAACACATTTTGTTTTCTTTCCGTTTCTCTCAGAACGTTTAGTAGCTTTAATAAAAGGGCATCGTATAACAAATATAAACTTTGAATACTCAACCAGACAAATGCATTGACCTGTGTAGATCGAAATGTTTGTGTCCAGTTCAGCATGTTAGACATGCTACAGAATTTTCAATAGAATACATCTTTAAGTATTTATTTTATTTATTTTTGTACAATTATTCATAGTACATTATTTTTATATATTTATTCCGATTCATCCCGGGTAATTTATAACGAAAACTGTAATAAGCAGACATCAGAAGCTACAAACGTGGCATTTATTTTCTCTGTTCTCTTCTGTCTTTCACACTGTTTTGTTAGACTATTCATGCGTGTTGAATATGCTAAACAGACCTTGTATCCTGTCTAAGTTGATAACTGTCAAACATTTATAAATCTAATAATTCTGTGGGGTTCCCTGAAAGATAGGCATATATAGATCAACGTTATTTTCCCAATGAACACTTCGTCTTCTGTTACTTGTAATACGGTGAATAAGAAAGGAAACTGATGCTGACTTCAGAAATATATAATTTCCCTTCTTAATAAAGTGTGTACGTTTTCCAGTGTAATTAATTTTGAGATAAATGTCATTGCTGGTGTGCAGATTAATATATCTTTTCACGGAATAGCTGTCCTTCAAATATACTTAAACATATGAGATATCCACAAAGAAATGCAGAACGCCAACACAAGTGTTCGTTCAATAAGATATACACAGATATGCACACATAGTTTTATTGGATCAGTTTGAAGAAATGCAGTGTAATGCTGACTTTTTCAGAACCTACATAACCCAGGAAATAAGATTAAGGACAATACCACTGATAGAATTTTCAAATTCAAAACAAATATTTAGCTGGGCCTTCTATCACTTTTAAAACGTCATTTGATGGACGAGATATTAAGTGCAAATCAAGTAGCCATTTGGTGACATCACCCATCAGAATGTGTATAGTTTCAATAAGAAATGAATTAAAATGTATTGACACTTTAAATCAAGGAGATGTATACTTTCATGTATACATACACATACACTGAGTGGTTAAATAACTTGTTTTGCAACCACTGAAACTTCAGTTTTGTTCCAGTGTTCGGAACATTCGGTATGTGTCTTCTACTATAGTTATGGTTCCAAGGAGTGGCTGTGTGGTAAGACATTTTCTTCCCAACCACATAGTTCCTGATTCAATCCCACTGCATTAAAGCTTGGGTAACTGTCTTCTACTATACACTCAGACCGATCAAACCCTTGTGAGTGGATTTAGTAGAATGTTGTAATATAAAGTCTGACTGTTAGTATCGTTCGCTCCGTATAGTAGTATACTTAGTTAACAAGTAAGAGCACGATTATCTATGACCGACATCACCGACTTCTGTCTCCCCAGACTTCCTACGTCGCCGTCTTTATAACCCTAAGAACATACTAACTCGTCACGTGGGATGGGCGTTCATTATTATTATCCCTATAACATCTCCCCTTTTAATTTTTTTGTTGTTTTCTTTACCCCCAGGGAGTGTAATATTATTTCTTTTATTAACAATAACATTTATACCACCCCTCCCTTTTTTGAGATTTTTTTTACAATTACAAATTTCATATTTGTTTTCTTTGACATCCACTTCCAGGAACACTGTACATATACTTCACCAATTTTGAAATATTTTGCTGTATACTCCATTGCAATTTTTTTTCTTTTTTTTACCAGATAGCAATTTGTCGAAGACTGATTTTATTTTCCTCGCAAACATTAACTTCGCTGGTGACATACTTGCTGGTGTGTTTCGATTTGGTGTCAAATGGTATACTCTTAAGTATTGTTGTAGAACTACCTCATCCTTGACTGCCTTGTTAGACTTTCTTAGGGCTCTTTTGAATGTATTGAAAAAGCATTCCGCTTGTCAGCTGAATCTGGGATTGTATGGTGCAGTAGTTATATGTTCTACAGCGAACGATTTACAAACTTTTTAAATTCCAATAACACAAATCGCGTTCCATTATCAGACACTATGGTGTCTGGAACGCCAAATCTCGCAAATAGCTCATGTAGAAAGTGTGTTGTAGTTGAGGAGGTTGGCCTCTTACACTTACAAATTGCTGGCTATTTATAGAAACTATCTACTACCACTGAGTATTATGAACCGTTTACGGGACCGGCGAAATCAATGTGCAGTCTCGACCGCGAGATATATACTTGTGGCCTCGGTTCACTTTTTATCGTTGGTAATTTTGCTGCTAAAACACATCTTTTGCAAGCTTTCACTAAATGTTCAATTTCTCTATCCGTGTTTGGTCAATACACGTAACTACGCATTAAAGCGTTCATCCTCGAGCTACCAGGATGTCCAACATGAAATTATTTCAACAATTTCTTTCGCAGTGTTTCAGATATTACTACTCTCTGAGCGTACATCAGTAAACTATCAGAAACTGAGTCCAGGTTCACGTCTTCATTTAGTTTCGCACCAATCCTGTTTCTTTTTACTTTTCTTGTCTTCAGTAAATCAATACATTTATGTTATGAAATTGTCTCATTCCGCATTTCACTTTCTTTCTTCTAGGGTCACCGGTAGTTTGCGTACCGCATTCCACATTACATTTTTATCTCTCCTTCTGATCTTATTGCTTGGTATCTTCGAATGGCTAGCCTTGTTCCGGTTTCAGACAGTAAATATTCCATTTTGAAATCATAATTTAATAGTGTGGTGCTCCATCGCTGTAGTCTATTTGTTGTGTGTGGTGGGATTCCTGATTTAGGACCGTATATTGAGAGTAGGGAACAATTTTCTGTTTGTAGACTGAAATGTCTTCCCTGAATAAATCTATGGAATTTGTTTACACCGAATATGATTGCTAACGCTTCCTTTTCAATTTGGCTGTACTTTTTTTCTGCTGGAAATAACGATCGTGACGCATATGTTGTTTACTTCCATTGTCATATTTGTAGATAAGCACTGCACCTATACCGTAATCACGCGCAGCTATACCTAATATAATACCCAACTTCCGGTCAAAATGCGCTAACGATAAGTTTGATGTTAAAATGTATTTTTAAATCGTTAAATGTCTTCTGGCACTTATCAGCCCAGCACCATTTTGTATTTTTTATTAAAAAATCATTTAGCTGGGCCCTAAACATTGTGTTTATTGGGAATATAAATTCGGTAGTAATTTACTAATCCCAAAAATATTTGTGGCATAGTCACATTATTCGGCGTGGGCATATTTTGTCGCAGTTGCTGTGGATGGATCCGGTTTCCGTCCCTTTTTATCTTTTCTCTGGACCAAGTATTTAATTTTTTTCAGAAAAACCTCGCATTTTTTCTCACTTAGCTTAAGGCTATATTATCTTATCTTTTGAAAAACCCTTTCTACATGTTCTACAAGTTGTTCGCTTTTTATTAGGATATCGTCTAAATAGGCGATTGCAAACTCACAATTCGCCAGCAATGTGTACATTACTTTTTAAAATATGTCAGGAGCCAATTTTACACCGAATAGAAGCCGCTTAAATCTAAATAAGCCAGGGTGTGTATTAATGCGTAGTAAATGTGAGCATTCATTTTCTACTTGGATTTGTAAGTATGCCTGCGAAAGGTCTAATTTTGAGATTTTCCCTCCATTTATCTTTGCAAACACTTCCCCAAGAATCGGCCATGTGTAGTTATGTGAACTTAAGCAATTGTTTAAATCTGTTGAAAATTCTGCGCAAACGCGTAGCATATTATGTGTTTCTTTTTCAAGTTGACCGAAGTTGCTGCCCACTCTGAGATATCCGTTTTCTCGATTATTCCCAGGTTTTGAAGACTTTCAAGTTCCTTATTTACCTGTTCTAGTGCCACGAAGGGTACATTACGTTTTGGCTGAAACAGGTGTTGCACTTTGTCTTACAAAAATATTAGCACTTGTTTTTCTGCAGCAGCATAGTTCCTCCGAGAAAACATCTGGGAATAAACGTTTTATTTTTTGTTTCATCCCTGAACCGCCTTCGAACCTTCAACTGAACCGACTATATTCCCACAAAATGCACTTATGGGCGTATCCCACAACTTAAACAGTTCCATCAACTCTGTGCCGAACAAATTTTCTGAATATTTTAACATACATATCTTTGCCTTTTTCATTTGATAACGAACTCTCACATTACACACACATTCACATACAAAATACAATCATTTTCCCGTAACACCGTGTGCTGCTTTTGCACATTTACTTAATCTTGTCTTCACAGTGGTAATACAACTTCGAGTATCTAACTGCATTGTTACTCTTATATTTTCAATTTTCACATTTTCGAATTTCCTCTTTCTCACATTACCATATTCTTTCGACGACATCTTTACCCTTTTTTCTTTGTTCCAACGTTTTGTCAAGTTGGTTTTACAGTGCGGTCTTCTGTGTCCAATTTTTCCACAAAGGAAACATTTTAAATTCCTAAATGGTCGGTGTTTTCTCAGGTGTAGACCTTCAATGCTAAACGTGGGTTTATTTGCTGACTTTTAGTCTGCATGTTTTCTATTTTCCGAAGCACTTGTTTTACTTGGGAGCAATGTTTATGCTCCATTTTTTCCGTGCCATGTTTTAGATTTAGTATCCTCTCACATTCTTCTGACATTTTGAAGATTACCGCTTGGTTTTCCTCCCGATTAGAGAGAACTCTTGTTCTTACTTCAGCGTCGTTTTCTAGAGTTAGTCCCATATTAAATACCAGGCACTTGAACATGTCTGATTTTAACTCGTCCAGTATGAACCTGGTCTTTTCTAGGTTCCAGCATTTTCAGCGTGTATTGAACAACGAGCTTTTCTCGCTAAGAATTGTACACGATATGTCTATTTTATTTTTAAAGTTGATGTCAGAAGGTTGTTTTCAGGTGTATGTAATTCCTGTAACACTTGTGTTCCCATGCTGCCCGTTTTCTGAGGATTATACGCGTGTTCATATCGCCGTCCTAAATCTTTTCCCTCTTTATTGAAGATCTGTTCGTATATTCTATAGTATGCATCGAAGGTACCACCTTCATCTGGTTCATACTTAAATTCCGCTATTGATTTCGGAACATAATCTGACGAGAACACTTTTTTCAGAATGTTGGGACAACTTATTATTCATTACTTGAAGCATGAATTGCTGTAATAGTAAGTGTTGATGCTGTTGCTCTTGCAGTTGTTGTTGCAGTTGTTGCATTTCGACCACTCCGGCCAACAATTAGTCCATAATTTTACGATTTTGTATCCCCTAAATTGTATTTGCTCTTTAAATGTGTTTGTATGTATGGGTCTGTGTGTGTGTGTGTGTGTGTGTGCCGTCTATTTGTGTGATTGTGTATGTGTGTTTGCTTGTGTGTGTGTGTCTGTGTGTATGTGCGTGCATGTGTGTGTGTCTGTCTGTATTAATTTCCCACCAACGCTTGACAATCTGCGTTGTTGTTTTTATATCACCGTAACATAATGGTTCGTCCGGGCCGTACACTCTCATAGATTAAGTACCAAGCTTAACAAAATACAAGTAATGTGGTCGATGTATTCAAATACATTTATCCAAAGCTGAGCCATACAATGACCTCAGTTTAATGAATGAAACAAAAGATCACACACGCGCGCGCGCACTCACACACACCAACATACACGCAAGTACACACGCGCACACACATGCATATATATACAAATATATACACAAATATACATATGCTTACGACTAGCTTCTTTCAGTTTCCGTCCACCAAATCCACTCACATTGCATTGGTCGTTCCGAGGCTACAGAAGAAGAAGCTTGCCGAAGATGTGACGCAGTGGTATTGATCTGATGTATTTTTTAATAAAATTATAATACTATACCTGCTAATGAATCATTCTTTATAAAAATCGATCTCATCTTATTTTATCTAATCTTTTTCCCTCACTCAGAGGATCTTTGGGGAAGATCCTCAAGCACACCTTTTGATCGGGTCTTATTAGGAGCAATCGTTTCCAGTTGATCTGGCTGGAACCCAAGCGAGACCACTTTAGATCATGAATGTCATCTAGCCATCTTGCTCATGAGCTCTATCTGGATCTCCTGCTCGTTTGTTTTCCCACGATTCTTTCCTTTGACGTTCTGAACAGATATTCGTAGTATCGGAGCTGTGATCCAATTTCGGAGAAGTATCGTTTAACCTGAAGCGCAACTCTAATCTCAGAGCGACGAATTATATCTATTCATTCCAAAGACGCTTCCGAGCAAACTTATCTCAATCGCTTGCATTCGGTCCGTATTATTTTGGTCCGTAATTGAGGGAAGGCACATAAGCAGAATTGACAAGAGCGAGTTTAGTTTGGCCTTCAAATCCACCTCACTTCTTCTGAAGACTAGACGCAAAATTTGGCGCACTACTGCACCATATCCTGTACTGCTTGCCATTAATTCTGTCTCTGGCCTGAAATCAGTCGTGAAGACAGCCCTGAGGTATTAAATATCTCCAGCGGTCTCAATGGAACTCCACTTACATATAGAGTTGATTCTTCATGCTCCCGTGAGTGGACGAATGTCTCAGTCTTCGCGGCACTGATGTTCCATTCTGCTGAGCAGCACCCGGCAGCATACCTATCAAGTGCTTGTCGGATATTAACTTCCAATGATTTGAGTTGTACCAGGTTGCCTGTAATTTCTGGGCGACAGATTCTACACTCGTCGTTCTCCGTACGTCTTCAAACACAGTTGCGAATGTCAATCCTGTCCGTAAATATTGGGAACAGTAGAGATGACAGTAGCCACCTTTTGCAAAGTCTGTCCCTCTCATTAAATGGTTTCGACATGACACCATTTTATCCGAATACAAATATTAGGACATTCGTATAGGGACTTCTATGCAGCAACAAGATGTCCATCGACCTCATACTTCCGAATTTGAATCCAATGATATCCGCATACCTATTCTGACCTCCTTTTCAGAAAGTTCCTCCTATATTATCCTGTAGGGCGACATGGACCTGCCAGATTTACAGGTTTTCTTGGCTTTAAGTAGTCTCAGGTTTCAGAAAACTAGTCTGTGATCAGATAACAGCTCATACTGTCTCTTAACAAGAATATCCAACACACAATCATAGACTATAAAAAATCAGTTACTTATCTCTCTCCTCAGACTCCTCATTACCATGTATATTTATGGATGCATTTTAGCTGGAAGGTGTTCATTATAGACAGTTCAATACTATAACATAAATCTAGTAAGGCCATTCCATATTTATTTATATCGGTATTAGCATTATTTCCAATCCTATCAGGTGCGCGGTGACAACATATGCATTGGGATTTACCAATAAGATATAGGACACTTTCTTAACTACTTCTAACACTGCAGTGACGTTATCAAGGAGGGATCTGTATTCGGACTTTCTTTTGCGCATAAAATCCTACCACCTACAGAAGCCTGCTGTCTCACAGAACATCTTTACTTAGAACGAACACTCCTTAAGTAATATTTTCTGCACTGTTTGTATGACTATTATTATTATTGTTATTATTTGCTGCGAAGTACGACGGACGTGTTTTCGAACGCTCGGAGTCCTCTCTAAAATCTTTGTTTTCACCCATTTATATTTTATGTATTACGTTTTTGTTCCAATTTGATGATAAGAACACAAAGAATTCCGTGTCTGGGGTTTTATGCCCCATGCTACCCCGTAAGGGGAAATATGTTGCATTCATAAAATGGATACATACTTTTTATTTTAAAAAATAACGACAAGTATACATACAAGATGGTGTCATTGACTGCCATTATGAGAGCATCGAGGGGAAAACACAGTCCCTCTTAACAGCCCTCCCGCAGACGTAGACTTTCATCCTCTTCCATTACTCACTCGCCTTCGAAACTATGAGACGAAGGGTGACAGCGGCGACGACGTCGACGACGACGACGACGACGACGACGACGACGACAACAACAACAACAACAACAACAACAACAACAAAAACAACAAAAACAACAACCTGAATAGTAGAAGAGTACGTAAACTCGGTAGCAGCAAAACCAAATTTGCCACCGTCATCACCTGTACTAGTATCAGCAAGATAAGCAAGGAACATATGAAAACAACAGCAACAGCAACAATAACAACAACCCCAAATTGTTAAATTGGAGCGGTACTTTTATCTCACAGAAGAAAAGGCGTGCCGAATTGGTCAAAAGTATTCAAGTTGAGACGGCCTTGAAGGACATTACAGAGGAGGTGTGCCACTTGCAGAGAGGTAGAAGCTTTGACAACCATCGATGACCTCTTCAAAAGTGAAAACATTCAGTGTCACCTCGTTCGAATTTGTCCTGTACCCAACGTATCTTGCTAGGAGAATTGCAAGAATATGGATATCGGTTGTTCCGCCTGACGTGAAGGTCTGGGAATATTGTGGTGTGCGTGGCTTTAGAAGAGCCGGAGACATTCCTAGAGCTCAGGCGAGGCAGCAGAGAGAACTGGTCCGAGATACATATAGAAATCCTGCTCCATGTGAAGCCAGAAAACATAGAGAAATTCCTGGCCCTTATACTTCTGCCAAAAGGCTGGAAAACCTAAATGCAAACTTGTGGGGACACAGCTCACCTTAGAGCCTTCTGCCCCCAAAAGATAAGCGACACGAGGATATTTACAATACCTACACCATACCCTCAACAACAGGAACAACAAAGACAATATGACACAATTGCAGCCAGAAAACCAAGGTTTCTGTCACCTGGACCCACGACAGCAGTACCAAGGACTACACCAGTGGCTTCTAAACCAGCAAGATCGCCAGATACGACATCAATGAAAGTAACTGAAACAATAACAGCCCAAGCAACTCCAACATCAGAATCACCAGAAATAGTAAGGAAATCAGAGGAAAAACTCTCCCAGAGGGGCACTCAAACTAGCTCTCCATATCTCCCTATCTCAAACAAACACTCGCACATAGAAACCCACCCAAAAGCAGACACTAACCCATTCTAATCGGGGGCGAATTGCACAGACACTGGTTCACACACATCTCAAAGCGAAGATGAGGAGGAACCAGAAAAAGCCCAAAAAATGAAAAAGAAGACACAAGGGGAAATCAACCGGCCTCACACCAACACACACATAGAAAAGGCGCACAAAACAAATACGGTTACACAGACAACAACAACCCCAGCATCTCCACAAATACCACCACGCGGATGGTAAGATTTGAGTAATAGCGACGGTGGTGCTTTCAGAAGAGTCGCTGTGTACGCCATAACAGGGGTGGGTAGGACAGATTTCTCCAGACGTGTGTAGGTTTTTCTTGGGACGTCTCACTCTTTAGTTCTAGTGGGCGATTGGAACGCTATTTTGACGCACGCCTGGATAGGGTAGGGCTATCTGATAGTAGAGGGGGTGTAAAAGCCTCACGAACCTGCTCAGCCGCTTCCAATTGGCAATCATGTCCCAACTGGATGCCCCGAAAATAACAACGTGGACATGGACAAAACTGACCGAGTCTTCCGGATCCTATCTAGATAGAATAATATGTAGGTCTGTAGACAAAAGTAGGATAGGTTGTCCACATTTCACAATCGCCGGCCCCACGGACCATACAATTGTTACCTGCAGTGTTTACCTAGATAGGATTAGTAGGTAGTTCCCTAGGTACTGGAAGTTGAATGTGTATTTCCCGGCACGTCAACCATTTAGAAACCGTGTTAGCAATATAGCATTGGGGTTAATCATGCGATTAATTAGGAGTTGATGTGTGAAATCCATAGAACCTCGATGGCACCCTTTTTGTTTAGTTGTGAAATTATTGTTCCTTTCCGAAACTTAATGGTTTCTCCACCAGGACGGATGTTAGAATATTATAGGTGATGGATAAAAAGGATTTGTGCCGATAGATTTTTTGGAATGTTGGTTTCATGGTTCTTTGGGAGTAGGTAGGTAAAACCACTTGCTAACCAGTCAGGTGTTTTCTTTGGGTCTCTCATAGTTTCATTGAGCAGCTGAACTAAATTCGTTGTGCGTATGGGAGCATATAGGAATTCCTATGAAAAGAATAGGAATTTCGCGTATAGGAATTCGGCACATCAACTTTACCGAGGAATTTCCATTTATGGACCTTCGTGAGTGTCATCATTAAGTTTGCTACTGTGATGCTTTCCCATGCTTGTTTTTGTAAATTTTGGTGGGATCCTTGTCTGCATCTAATCCAATCTGCGTCTTCATTTTACGTCTTCTCATCACTCAAAATCTTTTTTTCCAAAAGTTTTTCAACATCTTCCATAGTTACTTTCTCTTTCCATATTGCTCAGTAAAATCTTTTGGAATTGGGTGTAAATCGATTTCTTTATGCTATTGCTTCGACCCTTTGATTCAGCGTTTATTTTATTGATATCAGTTCTTCTCTTGGTGAGGATCCATATTTTCTTTTCATCACCCTTCCTTTTCTGGATCTTACATCATTTCCACATATAATTCATTTAATATTGATATTTCCCCTCTCATGAATTCAATCACTTTTTCAATTTTTCTTTTCCATGTTTGATTTCCTCCAAGGTTTGGTTTCCTTTTGTTTTTTCTGGGACATACAGCTACTTTCAATTTTCGTAGCAGATGCACAAATAATTTCATTTAACTCAGTAAAATCAGGTTTTAATTATTGTATGATTTAATTTGTTACATAGTTGCCAATTTTAATTTATGTTTTTAATTTTTATTTGTATTTGAGAGTTTATGAATTGTTTCCTTATCGTTCATATTTGTAAGTCATACAACTGCAAGCGTATTCAGAATATTGTGCTTCATTTCTATCATAGATTCTCTGTGTTCTTCAGCAAATATGTGATCTTCAAATACTTCTGTATTATCACCTTTCTTTAACAGGTTCAACAGAATGTCTGATATCTTCAGGCCTTTGCGTTCTTTTGTCAGATGGCAGTCTTTAAATTATGATTCGTGGCGAGCTAATCTCTTCTTCTGATTCTTCTTTTCTTTCTAGTCTTATATTTAGGTCGTTTTCCGTTGCTTGCTAGATCATGCTTATTTCATTATCTGTGTCTATTATTTCTAAATATATCACTCCTAACATTTGCTAACTTGTTCTCGTCCAAATATGGCCTACTCTCTTGATTTCGTGTTCTCCATAGTTTGTAAGAGTTTGCAGTGTGTCTCTCTTGAGATGACCTACCTAATGCATTATTATAATGATTATTTTTCGTTTCACACAGGTTTGGTCTTATTCCTGGTAATATGTTTGAGGGTAACGGGTTATTACCTTTAGTATTCACAAGCTTTCAATAGTCTTTGAAGTGCTTAGAACACAGCTGATAATATTTCCTGTCTTGAGGCGGCAAACGTTCTGTAGGTGTTCCAAGGGTCACTGTTTTCCAATCTCCTTCAACCATTCGTCTATATCTTAGCTTACATTTCTCTATGCACCTATTATTATAGGTACAACCTTTACCGTTTTCATACTTCAAATTCTCGAAATTTCAGATTTTAAGGGTTTGTATTTTCTTTGCATTTCGTCATCTTCCTTTAAGATCGTAGGAACTAACGGGCATGCTGCGTTAATCAATAAGCAGTTTCGCTTTTCTTTGTCTACTAATGTAATATCTGGTCTATTACTTTCCAGTTTCTTGTTCTTTTTTAATACGAAAGTCCCACAATATCTTGTATTTCTCTGACTCCAGCACTATTTCAACCCGATGGTTATACCATATGTCTCCAGCTTCAAGACCTCATTTCTTATAAACCTTCTAGTGTAAAACTTTAACAACTTGGTCATGTCTCCATTTCGTATATTCTTCCTGTGCCAACTTGAGACACTCTGCAGCAATGTGCACCAATGTCTCGTTCCGCGTTCCACATACGCTGCATTTTTCTGACATATTCTCCCCATATCTATTTTACCTCAGGTTGTTGGTTTTTATCCCTTGATCCTGGGCTGCTATAATCAAGTTCTATGTTTCTATTATTAATTGACCCTTTTTTAACCAAGCCCAGGATTTTTTGATCCACACTCTTCCTGAGTGGCTTTCCAAAATTGGCCACGTAAAGGTTTCTCTTCAATCTGTCTAACGTGTTCTTTGAATCTCTTTGAATTTCATTTTTGTCTTTTTCTACTATTCTACATGTTAACAGTGCCTCATTCACTGTCTTCAGTAGTTTTTTTCCTGTGCTGTTCTCTAAATATTCGAGTATGCTTTTTCTCTCCATAAGAATAGACCCTTCCACAACAATTAGGACTCTTCGAACGTGGAATTATTATTATTATTATTATTATTATTATTATTATTATTATTATTATTATTATTATTATTATTAGAGGGCGGCGAGCTGGTAGAATCGTTAGCGCGCCGGGAAAAATGTTTAGCGACATTTCTTCCGGCTTTAACGTTCT
>JAOPUL010003388.1:11276292-11287706 GCA_027564515.1 Octopus rubescens | reverse complement strand
AAAGTGTTTGGTAGAATTGGTATGTAGGAAAGCTTAACTTAGAATATATTAGTGTTACAGTTATGTTTTAATGGGGAATGGAATCATTGTTTACAGTGAATTGGAATTTCCATTAAATATAACTCCATGAGATTGATTAATTTATTATGATTTTAGGCTAATGTTAGAATGTTTTCATAAGTTATTTAAATATATTTATGTCATTACTTTTATTCGATTGCATAACTAATACAACAACGAACTAACTGCATTAGACTAGATGTGACTGCGTGCTTATAAAATCAGATTTCGTATCCAGATACGGTCAGTTATGATGTTTGTGATTAAATTAGTTAGAAAATAATTATTAGTTATAGAGAATTAATTCTAAACATATGCTTCCCGAATTCATGCAAATTGACTCTTTAAAAACAAAATGGTTTTCTTATTAATCATAGGACAGCGGATTAGATGAATTGCCCCGTGTTCTGTGTTCTTGTTATTTAAATAGGGTGCTGAATTGCCACCGAGGTCAACTTTGTCGTTCAACCCTTCAGTGGTTAAAAATATATCAAACAGACAAATGAGCAGGTTGAGAGCAGAATTAGAACACATCTCTTCAGAATTACAAACAATTCTTAGGGTGGTTGCTGCATAGAAAAGCAATGTGGTAGCTATTGATTGTTTTAGTTTTTCATTCTCTCCACGTGAAGCTGAGCATGTGGTAGCAGTTAATTACTACGCGCGGTTAAAGTTACTAACACAACATGTCGAGTAAAAGTAAGTCAACCTAAGTTCTAATAATGATAAGAAAATATTAATGGTTATAAATGTTGGCACCAGGTCGGTAAGATCGGGGAAGGGGGTAAATCGATTATATCGATCCCAGCGCTCAACTGGGACCTATTTTATAGACCCGAAAGCATGAAAGTCAAAGTAAAGCTCGTCGGAATTTGAACTCAGAACGGAAAGACGGACGACATTTCGTTAATCCTTAATAATAATAATAATAATGATTTCTATACTTGGCACGAAGGCCCGAAATTTTGGGGGAGGGGAGTAGTCGATTACATCGACCCCAGTTCGTAACTGGTACTCACTTTATCGGCCTCGGAAGAATGAAAGGCAAAGTCGACCCCGGCGGCATTTGAACTCAGAACGTAAAGCCGCAAAAATTGCCGCTAAGCATTTTTGCCGGCGCGGTAACGATTCTGCCTACGTTAATGTTCTTTTTATATACGTGGCCTGTGTGTCACCTTTTCGGTAATATCCGCAAACACTTTTTATATTTTTTTACTTGCGTTTTCTTGACGTTTAGACGGCGTTGTCTCACTCAGTCTTTGTGTCTCACGTACACACACACACATATATACCAAAAAGATATATACATATATATTTATATTTGTACGTGGATATGAAAGATAATGGATGTATGCGTGTGTTAGTGTACGTTTTTGACTAAACACAAGTCATACGACTGAACAAGGCCTGCGGGCACACACGTACCCTCACTCGTTTCAATACACACGTACATACATAATTACATACTGCTTTTTGTTTCTAGTATGCGTTCGAAGCAAACATTGATTTCTTCTTCATGAAAACAAATGTAAATAAATATAATAATTTTCCGGACAAGTCTGTCATCACCCAAGCCACTTACATCCTGAAAACAATGAACCTAGAAGATGTGATCTTCACAAACGATGTCCGTGTGTTTGCGTCCCTGAAACTTAGCTGTTCAGTATAAGATACTGATAAAATAAGCACCAGGCTTATATCCAATAAGTCCAGGTGTCAATTTCTTCGACTAAAGGATGATATCTCAGCATTGTCAAACGACTAACAAAATTAAAAGAATAATAGAATATGTGAAAAACGTTCCGTAATTCTAAACCAAGTGGGTTCTCTGTATTTGCCTGTTAGTAACTGTGATATTATAGTTGGATTATATCGTTTCGGTTTTACACTTCTTTCTATATTTTGTAACTGTCGCAATATACTTTTCTACTATAGACACGCGTCCTGAAATTCTTTGGAGGAAGAGGCCAGTCGTTTAGATCGATCCCAGTGGGCAACTGGTATTTAATTTATTGACCCCGAAAGAATGGAAGGCAAAGTCGACCTCAGCAGAATTTGAACTTAGAACGTAAAGACAGACAAATACCGCTAAGCATTTTACCCGGCGTGATGACGATTCTGCCAGCTCGCCGTCTTTAACCGTCACAACATACAACCATTTCTCATGGCACCAGCACACAATTTACAGATGCTTACATTTTTTTATGTTTTCCATGAATTTTTCACGGGTCCAGCTAGAAATAATAATATTCCCTTCTATACTGGGAACAAAGTACTGGAATTTTGGGGGAGGGGAGTAGTCAATTTTATCAACTCCAGTTCGTAACTGGTACTCACTTTATCGACACAAAGTTTCAAAGTGATGAATACCAGGAGACGTGAAGGAGGCAGGATTAAATTGGTAAGCATCTCGAGACAGAAATTGTTTTAAGAAAATAATTGGATTATTTAAACATTTGTGGGAAAGAAAAAGAAAATGGTGAGAATGGCATAAAGATATTTAATAAATGAGTATTTATCTAAAACATTAAACCGCAAGTTGCGTTTATAAATGTATCCCTATAGCCTGAGTTTGCGTCCGTGAAAACCAGAGATAAGTTACTCTTTTCGCTGCAAATGCTTCTGCAATGGATTGTAGAAGGCTCGCCTTAGATCATAGTACATTTTTTTTCTACGAAATTCCGATCTGCAATGGAAATATTTCCCATATTCTGTTTTCCTTTCTGAATGAACACCAGGAGAGGTGATACGTATATATTTAATGATGAAATGACTGCATTATATTTTAGGTTTTTAATAAATTTATATTTATATCTACCTTATATATAATTACAATTGAAATAGGATTCAGACTATTTTCCTTGTGTGAACTACGCTTTAGTTTCGATTTAATGTTCCTTTTTCTGTGTGCAGCGTAAGGTTTGTGACTAGTTTGGACGATTAAACTGTAGAAATGGTATGATGAAGACATTAATGATGTCCACTATATTACCATCACAGAAGCAACAGTGATATCTACCCTCTTTTACTATAATTCACTTACAAATACAAACTGATTATCTACCTACCATCAAATATGAGTAAGAAAATGTTATGGGCTTACAGCAACAACAATGTTACACCCATTATCATTACCACGGATTTACTGATAAAATAAAGATAGCATTTACCAATCGTGAAGTATCATATCTTATACACATATATTTGAAAATAGTGCCACGACCCTTTTTCCCCAAAATTGAAAATAGCACCGATGAATATTTTAAAATAAATACAGTATCTGAAGAGAAATAAAGAACTAAACTGTGTTATGCGATTACCCTTCAGTGATAGTGAAAGGAATATCCGCAACACGTAGAATATAGATTAGAAATTTGTCTCCGTGTTGTAGTCCCCTGTATCAGAATGTCTAACAGTATTTCTTAGAATTATATATGGACTGCAACATGTAAACGAGCTTCGATGTATAGGCATATATCCCATATTTTAAAGAGCAAACAGAAAGACTGTGGTCGTACAGTGAAGTTCCATCTCTCTTAGAATGTGAAAGTATTTAATTCAATGGAATCTCTGTCTACTGCAGGATCATGATATATCACATAATATCTTACTATTATTACCGAAAATGCCGGAGGATGTGTATATAGAATGAAAAATAGGACATTTCATAGAATCGCATTTAATTTAAAATCCATAGAGCACATAATAAAAATGTCTATGATTTCATTTGTAACCTAGAGAAATAGAATGATATACACCCATTTATTTAAGATTGCCTTCAAATTCTGGTACAAGACCAGCAAGTTCGGGGAAGGGATAAGCTGTTTACATCAAGCCTAGTGCTCAACCGGTACTTATTTTATCGACCCCGAAATGATGAAACACAAAGTCATCCCGGCGGAATTTGAACTCATAATGTAAAGATAGACGAAATACCGCTAAGTATTTTGCCATGCGCGCTAACGATTCTGAAGGCTCACCGCTTTTCCATTTCTTTAAGAATGGTGAGAGATTTACTATAAGGAAGGGTTTAAGCGAAAACGCATCATATCCGTATCTGCAAATACGATTAAAGCATTATTACAAAGATGGAATTAGCAGTATATTTGTTATTCAGTTAGAGGTTCTTTAAAATTTGCATTCGTTTTTAACCTTCAACACTTTAACGCATATTCTACAAAATCTACCGTATTCATGATTAAAGAAACCCTTTTGTTGGATATGCCAAAATATAAATAATGATTTCTAGCAAAAACACAAGTCCACGTATTTGTGGTGAGGGGTTGATTCTCTAAATACTTCCCAATACTTGATTGATACTTTATTTTATCGTCTCGTAAACTCAATAATGAACTCAGCTTGATTTGAAGTCAGAAGTAATACATAACCAACAAACACTAGTTGGAGATTTCTCCGAATAGCTAAATATTCAGTCAAATTACCACATTTCATAATATGATTAATAACGATAATAATTATATTACATATAATATAACTTATATTTACTTCAATGCGTCTATGATATAAACGACTTTTCGAAGTAGACGCAATTTAGGAATAAAAAATAAACATTTGCAAACAGTGACGGTTTTACTATGATAGATGATTCGTATCTTTAGTTTCTCTACATGTAATTAACATACTTTATTGAGAGAAGGCATTAAGGAAAAAAAAAATGACATCCATTAATACAAGCTTCATTATATTATTCCTACTAAACATTTTGCAAATCAGTTTTACTTAAACTGTCATCCAATATAAATGTGTAAATAGGCATTATTAATACCCATAAATACTCTACTTTACCGAAATATTTTAACGTTGATTCTTCCTTTTCGTCTTACCATAATCGTATTCGCAGTAGAAGAATAAAGTCAATTAATATGATACGAAATTACCAGCTCAGTTTTATTTATTTTTCTCTTGCTAATTTGTTTTTATTGTATATTTTATCTTTATATTTTCTTTTATTTATTTCGCTTTTAGTAAGTATTTTACTTAATTTCTCTAAGGAATTTATTGAAGATTTATGTTTCCTTATAATTCAAGGTTTAGATGTTACATTCTAAATATATCACTGCAAATTATACAAAAAAAAGCAACAACTTAGTAGCTTACCATTGGCCTTCTATAGATCAAGTGCTTGGATAGCTAAAGCTATTATTCTAACTTTACTTGGATAGCTAAAGCTATTATTCTAAATTTACTAGAATGATAAATTAATATTCTAAGTTGTATAAAAGCTTCATTTTTATTTACTAAAAATGCTAAAGCAATTCATTATTTCTATATCAAAGATAAGAAAAAATAATAGTAATATTTATAAGGCCATTACGAATTTTAATAATGTTTAATGCTATTAGGAAAAATCACATTAATCATAGAGAAATACATACACACGAAATCTTACATGAGTCTGAATTCCTATTCTATTTGCTTTTCTAATTTTCTAATTTATTTAGTTCTTTCATATATTCCTCTCTGTAAACCTTGCACTTAGTGATCTGTTTGTCACCTCTATTTTCTCAAGTCTCATTTCTCAAATATACATTTTCATTTGTAATATTCCGTTTATTCACAATTACTTAAATGCACGTTCTTAAGTATATTTATTCATGGACCTTCAGCATGTTACACATTAATCAACTTCCATTTGTTTACCATTTATTTTTGCACCTTCAATCAGCATCTTTAATAGCTCATCCACACTGAATCACTCGCTAATCATCAATCCTGCTCATATATTGCATATATTATAATTTTCCAGTTTCTTAAGTTTGTTACTCCACTGAGCCAATTTCAAAATATTTTAAACTTCCTTGTAAACGTATTCAATATTTCAAGTCTGCTCTACATTTCGTCTTCGTGCATCCTTTTATAGGGCTGTTGGGATTATTCAATTATTTTCTATTTGTGTTTGTCAGCTTGAGTCAAAAGCTTTTTTCAGATATTATATCATTGCTTTCATAGGACTTGTTGTCCAAATTTGCCGAGGGTTTATCGTTTATTTTCATATATAACATACACATATTAATTGTTTATTCTTTATTTTACAGTTTCGATAATGAGTGGTGTAAAGAATTGCGATTAGCGCCAAAATTAAAATTAGAGCCGTTTTACGCTAACAATGGAAGAAAAGGCGCTGATTGCAAAGGAAACTGCAATACAAATTATTGATGTGAACACCCCAGGAACTGTCAACGAACGTGCGGCAAAAACTGTTTCAGACGTTTCAAGGTGATCACACCAGCCTCGAAGAAATCCCTCTGATGTGAACGATGTAACCTTGATTGAAATGGTTGAACAACAGCCAAGCACAGCCACTCGTACATTGTCGTCAGAACTTAGACCTTCTCAAAGCACCAGCAATCGTCATCTCCATAGACTCGACCTCCTGCACAAAAGCTGTTGAAAAACGCTTCCTGACCTTACCAATCACAAGCTTCAACGATGTGTGACCAGGCGTCAGAATCTATTGTCAAATAAGAGCTGTTTGGGGAGAATGCCATGACCTGTGGAATTTCGGAGAGTGTTGCACTTTGAGCTTGTCCTAGATGGTAATGTTCTGAATGTTATCATTTATGCTCAAACACTGCAGCTAGTATGTGATGATTTAAAAGCTAACTATCCGGCATTGATCAATCAAGGACGCGCGCTCCTAAAGCATGGCAATTCCGCAGCATACAATACCAAGGTGAACTAACGTAAACTTGTAGAAAATGAGGGTCTGGAAGTGCTTCCTCATAGATCCTACAGTCCAGGTTTACTAATTTTTCCGAGTCATGTCACATTTCTTACACGGACGGAGATTCAACCTCGAAAGCGGGTTTAGGGAGATTTTGTTTTTACAGTCGAACCAACCAGTTGTTATAAGCATGAATTTGAGTTTCTGCAACAATGGTAGCAACATATAATAGAATAGGATTGGATATATTTTGATGAATAAACGCTTTTCGTATGTAATTCGCTGGAATGAAAGCTTGAAGTACAAACACAACATACAACTATTAACTCAATCTCGTACAAATAATTACATATGATACTATAGTATGTGCATGTCTTATTGATATATTAGGGGATTTTAGTTATGGATTTTTCGCAGTTAATACTGAACGATTGAATCCATTACAATCTTACGTGATAGTAGGGAGTTATGTAAGAACACATTCAATAATGATATTTTTGGTAATGATGAAATGATTTGAATTGCTGTGTCTATAGTTTCTATGTTCATCAGGTCGATAATTGATCTAGTGCACTAATTGTAGATTCATCTTCGGATTTGTCTTTGTTTATATTTAAGATTGTTTGCATGTTACTGTGAATTTCATATTTATGTCGGGATTAATCTTCAAATAAATTGATGTGGCGCTTAGCAAGATTTCCACAATTTTTTTTCAGAACCCATTCTAATTTTCTTTTAATTTGACTAAGATTTCCCGGCGCATAGGAGAACTTTCGGATGCTCATTGCGGAAGTACCTTTCGCGGAATGTTTATCTTCAACATGAGTGATCTTGGTTTGAATCTCAGCAATAAAAGCATTCCTTCCTGCCTGTTTTTGCCATGGTTTTTGTTTTGCTTATTTTCCGTGTGTCCGGCATTATTCTTGTATGTACATATTAATTTCCTTTATACATTTAAAATTATTTCTGTAAACATACTGAAATTATAAGTTTCGCAAAGGAACAGCATTTTAAAAGAGCTAAATACTGTTTATGTTGAAGTGCTCTCTTCAGGCACAGCTAAGTGACGTTTCAAAAAGTGCGATAGATTTACACGTAAACCTGCAAACAGCTATATAAATCGATATTTGTAATGTTGAAATACATTAAAAACATCGTTTTCCCATCTAAAATATGTTATTTAATGTAAACATCATTAGTAATTAGGTTTAAAGTGGTATTTTAGATTTGGCTTTTATTTTGGGGGACACAGGCTTTTCTCGTTGTTTTTAACTGAAAAATAATTGTTTCAATAAAAAAAAAACATCGGTTATTTGTGTCAATGTAACATTTACTACTCGTTTCTTTGTTTCTTTTAGTTATTTATTTATCAATCATGCTTTTAACTAACTATATTATGAATAATCAAATTAAATAATATTCCAATGTTTTTAATGGACCATTACTCATCAATATTTCCTTGTTCCATTCAGAAATGGATATGAGGATAACGTAGGAAGGCTTCTACTCCAATGAATTTGACAAAATTTGTCCGACAGTAACACACATATTTTGAGTAGACGTAACTTCTCTAAACTTCTAACCAAACGTTGTTGATTAACAGCTGCAACCAGGTTGAACGTGGATGTAAGAAATTTAATAACTGGATTTGATTGGAAGATCCTCCTTTTTTGAAGCGGATTGGATCGATCATCCACATATCCATGTTCTAACTTAGCCTCCTCATCTCGTTTTATGTAAACACTAGCACTATATAAAAAAGAAAAAAAAAACCGTTTTAGTAATATCACATTCGATGGCGGCTTTGAAATTAATATTGTTGTTGCTGCTGTTATTGTTATTCTAAGTAGTAATGCGGTGAGCTGGAAAAACCGCTAGCATACTAGTGAAAATGCTTAAGGACAATTCATCTGTCTTTACATTATCAGTTCAAATTCCACCGCGTTCGATTTTATCTTTCATCCTTTCAGGGTAGATAAACTAAATACCAGTTCAGCACTGGGGTCGATGAAATCTATTTACCTACTCCCTCAATATTGCTGGCCTTGTGTCAAAAGTTTGAAAAGATTATTATTGTAAGTAGTATAAATTGTAGTAGTATTTATTATTACGCTAGTGTAATCTAATTTATTTAGCAGGTATTGATCTTTGGTGACAACAAATCTCCTCAAATCTCATGTATCTTTTTTACGGTACTTGCAGAATATAGGACGGTCCTTTTTTGCCGGTCAATAATGCGTGATTCAATTCAGATCTCTTAGTCTTTTAAGGTGTTGTGCCAAATGCACTAATAAATAGGAGAATTATTGTTATCTTGGTCTTCCACACTCTCTCCAGCTTTCTGGTTATATCTTGATATTTCTCAATTCTTTAGTATCGACTCTGCTATTATAGAGAATTGCAAAATCTATGATCTTACACTGCTTGTATATTATTTTCCTTTACGATCATGTCTGGTCTTCTTGTTTCCATAGCTTTGAGCTCTGGCTTGAGGTTCAGGACCGACTGTTCGACAAGATCAGGAAAGGTAATAGTCTTGTGTATCAATCGTGCAATTTTATCGAGAAAATAGGAGATTCATTGAGAACAATAAGCAAAGATCTCCATGTGACCCCCCTCTGCTTTGGCATTTTGAGGAGATGGGAGCTCGCGTAAGTAACGGAATCGTTCTAGATCTGGTCTGATTAAGCCTTTGAACATTTTGTAACCCAGGAGCGTCAGTGACCTAGTGGCAACGACTGTTTTCTTATCGTTGAAGGTAGTAAGCCCCTTTTTTTTTCAGGAATTGTCGGAATCTTTCACAAATCTCATCATGTTCTTTTCTGTTGCGCCCGCATATTGAGACATTGTCAACGTAGGCGAAGCTATCCTCCGGTTTTGTACGTTGACAACAAGCAATACGAGATTGAGGATCGCTACGCTAATACAAAGGATTCGAATACAATGGAAACTAATTATATCAAATTGATATTATGTTTTTTGTTTCGTTTGTTTGATTAATGTTATTTTGATTAATGTAAGAGCATCAAACAGTTTACATCCCAATTGCACGCCAAGAAACCTTAAATAACTTACAAACTCTTTCCCATATTGCACTGCGATTTTATGTTAAATATACAAACGAGCGTTATATTTGATAATGTAATTTCAACAGTGCTATTAATGTCTGAGAAATTAAGCCTCCTTCATTGAACTGAGGCTACAGAATAACAATAAAATCCTCATTTCTTAGCTCTTCAGGAGGATGAAGCTCATCAAAATAAAGATTTTGTTTTACCTGTGGGAACTGAAATAACTATACGCAAAATGATATGGCAATAGATGTAATTGTAAATTTATTGACGCCTCATTGCTTATAAATAAATATCTAATGAGTATGATGATGTATTGTATTTGTTCTTTGTTCTTAGTATTTGCTCATCCATTGGAACTGTACTCATAACCTCCCAGCCCGAGCCAAATTGTTCTGGTTTGAAACGATGTAAACTCGACTAATATATATATATATATACAATACATACTTTCTAAGTATGATAATGTGACACTTGAGAGGAATTAGTTTTATGTTTCTTTCCCAGTAAGTAATTTCGTAGCGACGTTGCCATTTCCTGAAAATTAGAGGAGGGAGGGACCTGATCCTTATAATTTTGATGACGTTTAAAAGGATTCTCCTATACAACTCATATCAATTTAGGCTTTTGAAATATTCATTGTTCTTTTTCGAAACACCTAAACCTCAGTTTGAGACAATAAATGCATATTTACATTTACGTTTAAACGAATCATAATGTATGCATAATTAGAAATAATCGTTAACATATAGAAAGACAGACTGTAGTGTTTTCTGGATCATGGGTATGAGACAACAAGGCTTCATAAGCCTCTTCAATTTGCAAAAAAAAAGAAAAAAAACAAATAAACCAAGCAATAAACATTTCCGTCCGGTTACTGAGAGATGCCACACAGATTCCTTAGTTATCAGAGACAATGGAGTCTGAGACCACGTAATGAGTTGGTCCAAGAGGCGGAGGTACCGGTAGTTGTCTGTCGCTGGCAATTTAATAACGTGTGTTTACACGTTAATTCTATTCGAGAGTCTCTCACATTGAAAATATTGCAGTATATTTAGTGTTTTTACGCTACGTAGTTTTGTGAAGTTCTAACACTATTTATATTTTTACTGCATCCGTCGCTCTCTCTGTATTTTATATTATTTAATATCTTCTGTAATGTTCGTATAAATTTCAATGATAAAGTTAGCATTGTCTAGCAAGAAGTAAAATGCATTCATTCCTGAACAAAAATTGCTTCGAATTGAATAAAATGACCGTTGCCAGTTCTTGAATTTTGTGCATAGCCTGCCATTCCAAACTCATTTTTAATCAGGTTTATCAGAGAAGGACATCTTCATTTAACGAGGCATGCTGATAGCTATCGATTGACGATTAAATTTTTTTTCTATTTCGAGATCATTTGCACAAACATCAGTTAATTATAAGATCATTTTATCGATTCAGGATGAATCTTATCTTTAACAACTATTTTAGGCAAGTCATATATTATTTTTATACTTGCGTAGATTGTATTATTTCCTCAGAAGATATCTTTTAGGTGCCAGAAGTAAAATATCTCATCTTAATTTCAATTATACTTCCCATATCTATGCTTA
>JAOPUL010003388.1:11253923-11264015 GCA_027564515.1 Octopus rubescens | reverse complement strand
TACATACATACATACATACATACATACATACATACATACATACATACATACATACATACATACATACACGCACGCACTTAAAATATCTCAACGAGTACATATTTACTGAATAATATATTTTTTAAAAAAATAATTCCCCGCTGGTCGCATCACCCTGAAAAATATGTTTCCAGTGTCATACACTTTTTTTCTCAGTTACAATAGCAAAAGAATGATGCTCGTAGGAGTTAAAAGATTTTAGGATTTTAGTTTGAAATGTTAAACGTTCTGCTGCCTCCTTTGAGAGCTCTAAATGCTTCACTAAAGCATATAATTCACTCCAGCTGTATAGTTGCTGTTCCTCACCTTCTCTGCTATTGAAGTCTTCATCGTCAATACTATTTCCGCCTTCTGACTCAGAATTGAAGTTATCCTGGCGCTGGTGAAGTGACTGGAACATCTAGTCCTTGGGTAACATGTCACAATGCAGACGGAAGATTTAGATAAACGATGTTTTTTTTATTTTCTACTCATTGAATTGCTTTCTTGTACCTTACAGGAGTAAAAGTAGCAGTTATACTGTGCCATTTAGGATCTCTCCATATCATTTGAACCCCAACACAAAAATACTTCTTTCTACAATTTGTTCATTCTTCTAGCTCTTCAACATGAATGTAGCATCCCTTACGAGGAGCCCACTTCTTATTTTAGTGTCTTAGCTTCCCACCAAGTAGGCACAGTAAGATTTATTTGACAAATTCAGAAATGTTTCTCTGACGTTTCTCAATCATAAACCCGTCATAAATGTACAGGTTTCCTGTATAGTTTGTAGAAGACATCCTAGCTTAAAATGATGTGGATATATTTATTTGAGTGATGTAGCCACCTCTCTGCGTAACTAAAGCAGTTTAAACTGAAGCAGTCTACCAGGTGCTTTTTTAAAGTTAAGCCTATTAATTATATGGTTATACTCTTTTAAATATGGCCATCAATATTAAGAATAAAAGAGAACATATCAGATTCGGGCATAATGATAAAATGATATGAGCGATTTTGTAAAGAATGCGTATCTGATAGGATTCTGAAACCAGGAGGTTAAAGTTGATAAATTGCATCCAATAAATGTGAAACAAATGTTTGGACGCAGACCTGCACAATCCTTCGATATAAAGCGAAAGGCTGCACTTGCAGAGCTAAGGTTCATATTCTAAGGTACGTGAACGAACACTCAAAATTACAGAGGTGCATTTTAACAACAAATGCACTATTCGGTAATGAAGCGGTAATGATCGGCGCTCGTTTCATAAATCCGAGCAGACGTTTGAGCATTTTTGCAACACTTTGCCTCAATGTTTAAATAGTTGTCCGGATCACACGTTGGATTTCAGTGCCTAGAAGCAAGACCTGTGCAACACTCGGGGAGAAAGAAGGAATGTTACGAAAAGTCGATAAATGCCGCGGAAATACGAGAAATGATGGTTGGCTGAAGTGAGTGTGAGGTTGTAAATCGGTTAGTTTGGATGGGTTGCCCTAAAGATTTGACTTTTACATTTTAGAATTGTTCGAAAAACTCTTAGTACAAACGGCAACGGGCTGAGAGAATCTCTAGTTTCCTAAGTAAAAGAGAGGTGGTGCTGCGCGAAATGGTTCACAAAAAGCAGGATATATTAATTATCAGGCCTAACTCTGGTTAGAACGTAAAAAAGTCTGATGTTTGTCCTTGATGGTATGGTTGGTGTTCCACAAATATGCGCCATACCAAAGTCTACTTACGACATGGGATACATCAATATGAGAAATCGTAGCGGGTCTTGAAATTGGTGTCCGGAGGCCGTCCAGCAGAGTGGTGCTGGATGGGAAAATCAGTTAAATTGCTCATGATTTGTTGTTGACCAGAGGTCATAGTAGAAACGAAACGGGATGATGTGCCGAACAGAGTGACCATCATCCAGCTCCTGAGAAATAAGCTGAGAGAAATGTATCCCTGAATGTCCTACAGATGTGGCCTGCCTTTACAGCATCAGCGTTATGTTTAACGGCCTGAATGACTAGCCATGCCCCATTCCACGTAGAATCAGACAGGTGTTACATATGTTTCCTCTTCTGTGAAGCGGACACGTTCTATTGATCAGGCGTTCCATTTGCTGACAACACACGCTGAGGGGAAGATGGTTGATGAGGCTTAGACATACCCTGAGGCTTTGACGTCACCAGCAATTTCTTATCTGTGAATAGTTGTTGTTAGCCGGGTACGTTTACTATTCGCCTGTTTGACAAACCTGCCATCATGGGTCGATAAACAAAACCAATTATCATCAAGCGCTCATATCCCTTTACTAGTTGGGTAATTCAGTCGGAGGTAGTCTGAACCTCGACGGAAAACTACTTTGTTCCGAATGACTTTTGGACCAGTTCATATGGATAATTTCCATAAATCCTTGGCATCTCCGTGCAACAGAAAAGCATTACGAGTTTGAGATGCGCAGATAGACGGAACAGTATTACATGCACAACACCAGTTACCGGGAGGATTAATTTATCAGAATAATCCATTGTGAAAATCAACCAACTACTGGAAAGGAGATGAAGTGTGAATCTGTCTGGTGACTTTAGAGAATGATTTTGAGCGGCGAATCTGATTCTAAGAAAAGACGACAGACACCTCCCCCCTCTCGCCCATTGCTCATAACTTTGTTTCAAATTTGACTTCGAAAGTAGAAAGAGAATTGCTGGCTTCCAGCAAATTAGTTAAATGTTAGATAGGGGGAGGGAGCATGGTATGGATGAAGGAGATAAGTGTAAACATGCACATAAAGACAGCAGTTACCTTATTTATTCCAATTAATTTTGATTTGAGAATTAAACACAGTCATCTCCTATACTCTTTCTTGTGTATATTCTTCAGTTCACTTTCTTTCATTCATCAGTCTCTTGGATGCCAAGGTACTAATAACAACACTTTTCAATGCCCATCAGGACACTTCCACCTGACAGTTCTATCTCTTCAGTTTTCACCACCATTCCTATTTGAAGTATTAGGACTCCACATTTCTTTATCCCGAGTTCCATTCTTATATCCTCACTGAAAAAGTGTACTGATTTGACCAATGACTCTACCTGCGCCTTATTATTTCCAAACAACTTTAAATCGTCCATGAATAACAACTGGTTGGTTTTAAGGCTTCGTCATCCCCACATATAACCGATGCCAGTCTTTCTCAGTAGAATAGACAATGGAATCATGCACATGGCAAACAGAAGTGGTGATAGGCTATCTCCCTGAAAAATCCCCTTCTTGATTGTAACCTCTCTATGCGTTTTACCACATGACGTTATTTCAACCTTCCAACATTTCATGCTCTGCTCTATACATTCTCTTATATAATTGGCTTTTCCAAAAAGAGCTACGCACTAATATCCACGAATGCGGAATGAGTTCATATGTCTATCGGTATTTAATCCATGCCATTAAGAGTTTGGCATGTCTCCTACTGCAATCTCTGAAGATAGCTTTTCAATCAAGATTTGATCCTTCGTGCCTTCTTTCGTATCATTTTTGTTCTCGAAGGATGTTTTCATTTTCCAAGAAGGAATATATGTTTTCTGAGTAGATCCCAGCATACAACTTCCAAATAATTGGAAGGCAGGAAATAGGGTAGAACTTGTCCACAGCATTCCTTTTAGATGCATCCTTCAGGCAAACACAGGCCACCCAAGTGTCATCCATGATGGTAATGGTTTCGTATTGTTTAAGATTTTGTTAAACTCGGCTGCAATCTTTCTATGTAATGTTGTAGGTTTCTTGATCCAGTAACCTTAAACTCGATCTGGTCTAGGAGAGTCCCAATTAGGGATTTTGCGGCACTGCCCCCTGATCACCATTACCGTGTACCTAACCTCTTCTTAGACCATAACTGTTGACTCTTGTTTCAATTCCCTAAGGCAATCTGCATCCAAATTATGGGTCTTTTCACTACTCCAAAAGTTATTCCAAAATCTCTTATTTTCCTCTGCATTTGGGATTACATCTTTTTGTCGGTTTACACCATTTAGTCTCCGGTATAGATTATTTTGGTAAACCAGGGAAAACGTATTCTAGCTGAATCGATTCACGTCTTGTTCGTACTTCTTCACTTTTGCTTTTTCAGCCACGTCTCTGTTTTAACTATTCAAAAACTTTACCTAGTCCATGTTTATCGATCTGGTATTTGTAAGCCAGTTCTATGCACTTTCCTGTTGAATGCATCTGGTTATTTGTTTGTCACTCCAACAAATTGAGATCTCTTCTGAGAAATTTCATTGAGTCTTGGATTCTTTTTTTCCACTATGGTTCATCATTTCTCCAGCTTTTAGTATCTTTCATTTTTGCTGCATATGTACTGACTGCATTCATAAGGTAATTGATGTCTGTAATGTTCGTTACTTCCACATGCTCGGCTATCTTATTTCCTCTATACACTAGATTTGATTCTTCTTCTGTCAATCTTCTTAAAGGTTTTATTTTCTGAAAATTCTCTCTTTGCGATTTTTATGATCCCTTTCAAAGTTTGTTGCTCTTCGTTGCTTAATTGTTCCATATGTGTTGGTGCAATGTCAGTTTCAGGCTGAATTTCATTTCTACCTTCCTCTTCTGTAGCCTTATCAACTATCTTTTTTAGATTAAGTTCATATTCACTTGGTTCGTCAATTTGGACTTCACTGATTTGTCTCCATATTGCTTCCAGCTCTAGCTTAGTTCACCATTGGTTTTTGCGTATTTTCTAGTGTGGTCACTCAGTCTCTGTTCCGTTATTTCAAAACAAAAAAACTCTCGGGACATCCTCTGTCTATATGCTATCTTTAGAGTTCCATTTTCGTTAACTGCGTTGCTCCTGTGATTGCACTTCCTCAAAACGGAATTTATCGTTTTATCCCACGTCTTCTCCGCAGTCTTTTTATAACGCTAGGGTCTACCCTGCGGAGCAGTAGAACATCTACAGGAGGCAGCACCTTCCTTGTGGGTTCCAGTCCCGTTAATGTCGTTATTTATATAATCATTATTGGACATTTTCACTCATTCACTAGGTGTGCCTTTCGGTTAGCCACCAACCAGTAGCTAACGCTCGTCATCCAAGATTGAACAGTTCTTTCTGTTCATGGAACAAAGCTATCTCAACAGGTTTTTAAAATCTAAGTGGTCCTTCTCCTAGACACAGTGCCGGCCAAGGCTATCACGTTCTGCCCACCTGGGTTTGGATGTCAATTAACTCCTATGAATTCCACTGCCTTTTGCCGGGTTCTATTTTTCTATTCTGCAGGGTGTCCGAAATCAATATTTCACCCTCCTCACCAACCAAGCTTAGTGGGGTCGCCGGTTAAGTCGCCAACGGTCCAATCAGTTATTGTTACACAGTGATACATGTTAACTTTTGTCTTTTGACAAATCATCACTTTATCACTTACTATCACCTATACCACTTCCACTTACTATTCTCATTAGCAGCTTACTACTCCTAACACTATTATAACTGTTGCCTGTGGCAGTGCTAGCTCGGCTATGTTCAGTTTGCTAGGCTGCTGCTGATTCACTGTATACGAATGGAGGAGGGGAGGGGAGTGAATTTAAGCAGCCGCAGTTATAAACTCCCATTGAATGGTCAGGTATGTAGTTAGTCTGGAGCGTTTACAGGCGGTGTCCATATCGAATGTGTGTGCATTTGTGGAGTTTAGAAATGTGTGTGTCTGTGTCTTTGTGTGTGTGTGTGCATGTGTTGGCCAGCGTGTGTGGATAATAAAACAAAAATACTTATAAAAACAAAGTAAAACATATTTAATGTGTTGGAATACATACAGCAGTTTTTAGGCTGGTAAAACATAATTATTATAAAAATAGGATAATATTGTACTCGCTTGCATATCTAAGGAATATACCATATGGAATATTCTTTGTTGTTTGTGGAGTTTGGGAGTTTACTAATGACCATGGGTCCTATCAACTTTCTCATTGCAGTTACATTGACATAAACTTTCTCAAAATTCTAGCTGTTCCAATTAATGCTGTTTTCTGGAGGATCTCAGTCTTGATAGTAAATTTGCAGGTTGAAAAGCGACTTCTTAAATTGGTTTGTCCTTGACCCAATACCCCAAATTAAGGTTGCGTGTTTGCGGAATTATTAGCACACCGGACAAAATGCTTGGAAGCATTTCTTTCGTCTTTACGTTCTGATTTCTAATGCCGACAAGATCGACGTGCTTTTCCTCCTTTCAGGGTCGATAAAATAAGTACCAGTTGAGCACTGAGGTCGATGAAATCGGCTTACCCCCTTCCCCGAAATTGCTGGCTTTGTGCCTACATTTGAAATCATTATCATTATTATTAGTATTTTAACCTTTCCAAATATAACTTTCTGGACAATTCTATAAATGATTATAATTCATTTACAGTTTGAAAGCTTACTACAGAACAGATATAACGAATATTCTATAACTCCTCAAGATATTCTGATCATATTTCAGACGTTAGAATTAATCTTATTCACCAGTAAGATTATGTGGTCATGTTTACATCAATGAATTAAATTTGAATCAGATTTTCGTTATTGAGTGACGCAACGATAGGAATATATCTCGTCTGTCGTAGTTAGTGCATAATACTGTGAAATATTCGTCCATTCGAATACACACAACTTCTATTAAACGGATGAATTACAGGTTTCCTGATATCATTTATCGCAGAAATGGCTGAGAGCCAAATATAAGTTATCATTGTCTTTTGTCATTCGAATTCAGTAGTATAACTCTCTTCAACAAACTACAGCATCATTTTGAATGTTGTTGCATACTTCCACAATCCATAATTGTAAGTGGACAGGTGTTATATATCACCCTCAAGACTTCAGTTTTTCATATGCATTATTATTCATAGCAGGAATGTTTCTCAGGAATTCAAAATCCGATGAATTTATCGTCAAATATTATGTAAAGAGACATAATAAAAACGCCTTCAGTAAATACTAAGTCTCAAAGAAATAAAAAATGTTAATCTAATTGATCGTTCAATCAACCATTTAGCCTCTATGTACTTCTAAAATTATTTTGCTGCAATGAATATGTTTCTCGGTTTATTTCATATGCTTCCGTATCGGATAGTTTGTATTTTACTATATCCCCGGGAACGGTAGTTAAATATCATTATCACACTAATGCCGGTATGGTTCTTAGCTAGTGGAACATGAAGCAATAGCGAGATTCATAAAACACAAAATGTTAGCTTATGAATGGAAGGGAAGGATTTTAAAACTGACTTTAGGAGTATGGTACAACTTTCCCGAACATGAACTAACCGGATTTAGCTCATAATGTTTTTACTCAGCATACAAACTGTTAGGCTTTTATTACTATCTACTATGCTATAAATCTAGTATGCAAATAGCTTCTTGCCTTGCTAATACAATATAACACGCAATAAAATATTTATTCTCTAAAATGCACTGCAAGCGGGTGAAAGAATTGAAAGCAAATATTTTACTAGCAAAGGTTGAGAAGTAATAAATTGGTGGACGTTGGTCATAAATTGGCAGATATTATATACTGGCAAAACGCTTGGAAATCAAAGTTGAAGACAACCGAAACATTTCTGAACAAATCTATATAACTGACGACTTTATCCACTTTTCGGCTCTTGTTTGACCGAATTATATTTTATTACTAACGGTAGTTCCTGACACCTACTCATATACTTGTAAAATACTAAATATTCAGCAATCGTCTTTGTTTAACTGAAATATATTTTAATGTAATTATTTGCACTCCTTTTTCAATAATAATATATCTATACTGGGTGAAATGTCATTAATGTCATTAACTTCATTACTTAAACCCGTGTCGAGGAAAGTACATTAATGATATCAGGTCTTTTTGACGGCATTTGTCGTTTTAGAGTGATGTGTTACATATAACCTCCTGAAATAACAACATCAATGCTAATATGATTTCATTTGGCCAAATGCGAATGCGGTGTTGTATACTAAAGGAATGTGTATTTTGTATTTATTGTTACAACTGCAACTAACAAACAGTCTTATACGCATGTGGATGCAGCCGACACTGACATTTCTTGCTCCTGTTTAGCCGAGGATGGAGAGGCACATTCTATAAAATGTGATACAAGCTTTGACCATCCAGTTATTTTGTTTGTGTACGATACCTCGGCGACCATACTATACAATGTAACTTAACACTTTGTAATGTAATATAATATGTGTCAAAGAATATTTGGTAGCTATTATACCAGTCGATCCAATGTTAAATTATTTCCTTGGGATTTATTTGCCTTGACAATGATCGAAACTATATAGGTTGATACAATACGCCTACCCCTTAACTTGCTACTCATTACACACCAACTGCAACACTATGTTTCTCTTTTAACAACATACATCATTTTTATCCGATGCACTGCATTTCGAAATTCCTATTATACCTTCAAGTCACAATTAGTACATATATATTTACTATGAGCTTTCAGTGCACCTCCAGGAGTTAAACTGTATCAATCATTAAATTTCTTCTTAATAAGTCTGCCACATTGGTGTCTTTCATCTTAAATGAATTATATCAGAAATAGTGTTAGTCATTTTAATTATATATGTCAGTACTCTTACATTTATTGCTTAAATCGTTTAGTGCTAAATTCAATTTCCTTCATTCCATCGTTTTTAATTGTTATTTAACGTTTTGAATTGCTTGAGATTCGATTTTGTTTAAATATAGATGAATCGGATTTATAACAATTCAAGCCTCTTTTAGACCAAACTCCAAAACGAAGTCGTTCGTCATTGTAATCAATTAGTTTTCTTTCTATTTACAATTTGTTTCCGTGCTTATGTTTCAGAAAACTTTCTTCTATGTTCTTCCCATTCATAGTTTATTAGTAATGTTATTATTAAAATACATAATACATACATAACATGAAGGACTTCAGTCTACTGGACTTTGAATTATATTACAAGAAATGTTATATGAATACTTGCATCCATTTTCAGAATTCAGGATGTGAATGTAAAATGACCAATGAGAATAAAAGCAATAAGGATATACAACTTATTTCCAATAAGCACTTATTGGAATTGTGTGCAAATGGTATTGGTTAAGTTCAATAATTTGAGCATAATTTTTAGGTTTTATTCCGATAGAATACATGAATGAATACTACTTCTACATCATTAGCTATTGGATTTAAGTAAAAGTTATAAACATTTTTCTATGTGAAAGTGGTAGCTGTTAAGAAAACACATATAGCATTTCTTGTGTAGGTAGAAGGTCCTGCAGTGAGTGTCCCAGGATATTGATTTCATGACACACATATCGAAATGTAACTACAAATTTTACTATTACCATGATAGTATTATGCAACGTATTATTTTCCACTTAAGATATAACCCCACTTCTGACTGACTAAACGGATTAGTGATATGCCTATTGGCACTGCATATGGCAGAATTCGTGTTGTTTGGTAAATATTAATGGTGTACGATATAATTTTCGCAAATTTGCATAATCCCTCCACCATTAATATTCTCTTTAGAGTGCTCATTTAACAGATTAGTGGATTATAGTCGTTTTTGTGATGTATACGAATACGATAATTTTTAAATTATTTTTATGTCAAACTTATTCATAAATATATTTATACGTTCTACTACCAGACTTACATTCGGGCAAATTAAGTTCCCTAAATACCACAGATATCTTGTCGAAGTCTCATAAGCAATTTTGCTTATTCCATGACCTGTTAAAATTATAATAAATTTAGTTTGGATTCGTAAAATAATTCGTATGCTAATTTAATAAGTTATGTTATATTGTGATTATAACCGATTTTGCATTCATTGGAAAAGTGTCCCTTTAGAAAATAGTATAACATCCCAAACTTTATTTCATTCATGTCTTCGTTAACACGATTCCAGCTGAAGAGGAAATATTTTACGTTCTAATTAATGTAAGAATTGGTAGAATGTCCCAAAATGAATCCACAAAGAATGAATATTACGACTGTTAATGAACAATCAATAAGATTAGGTGTGACATAATTCGACATGTCAGAATACATTTATAAAGTTGTATAAGAAATAA
>JAOPUL010003388.1:10721187-10731417 GCA_027564515.1 Octopus rubescens | reverse complement strand
ACTGGTACTTATTTTATCGACCCCAAAAGGATGAAAGGCAAAGTCGACCCCGGTGGCATTTGAACTCAGAACGTAAACATAATAATCCTTTCTATACTAGGTACAAAGGCCTGAAATTTTGGGGGAGCGGAGTACTCGATTTCATCGACCCCAGTACTCAACTGGTACTCACTTGATCGACCCCGAGAGGAAGAAAGGCAAAGTCAACCTTGGCGGCATTTGAACTCAGAACGTAAACATAATAATAATAATCATAATCATGACATCAAATTTTTGCAGGCTCGGGGGAGGGGATAAATCGATTAGATCAACCTCAGTAACCTGGTACTTATTTTATTGACCCTGAAAGGATGAAAGGCAAAGTCGACCCCCAGTGGCATTTGAACTCAAAACCTAAAGATGGACAAAATGCCCCCTAAGCATTTTGCCTGATGTGCTAACAATGCCAGCTCACCACCTTTATAATAATAATAATTTCAGTAATTTATTGGTTAAGAAGTTTGCTTTGTAACCACAGAGTTTCAGGTTCACTTACACTCTGCGGCACCTGTTATATATAATTCCAGTTTGACCAAATACCTTGTGAACTGTATGGAAGCCCATCATGTGTGTGTGTGTGTGTGTGTGTTTGTATTTGTATCCCACCATCACTTGACAACCAGTGTCGGTTTGTTTATGTCCTTGCAACTTTGTGGTTTGGCAAAAAGAGACCAATAGAATAAGTACCAGACTTTAAAAAAATAAGGGGTCTGGGGTCGATTTGTTCAACTAAAACCTTCAAGTCGCTGCCCCAGCATGGCCACAGTCCAATGACTGAAACAAGTAAAAAATAAAAAGATGTTAATTAAAAAAAAAATTTGGTCATTACTTATTGTATATTAATATCAAGTTGTTGTTGTTGTTGTTTAGCACCAGGTTAGTTATGACCAAGTAGAATTCTAATCCAATGATATTCCAGCGATAACAACGCCATCTAGTGTATATCAAAGATTACATTGCTCAATGTGTCCTCCTTTTTTAAGATGATTTTAAGGGAGATTTGGCAGCTATTTTTAGCACATCGAACGACCATGTATCAAATCTCTTACTGATTCAGTCAGAAAACTGTCCGTGTGTGTCAGTGAAGATATTGAAGGAGGAAGGAAAGAAGGAAGGTTGCTGGGTAGCAATAGAGTGTAGGGGTAGGGGTGAGGTCGTCTCAGGGTTAAATCTGAGAAAATGGCAAGAGAAGGCATTTTGAAGTTTAGTGTGTGAGGAAGAAGAGTTTGTATGTGTGTGTATATGATGGATGTGCTTATATTTGTGTGTGTGTATGTGTGATGTTTTCTGTGTGCGTGAATGTAAATGTACAAGGTGTTGTGAGTGTGTGCATAATAATGTATGTATGACTATATTAAACAATTTAACAATCCTTTTTTAAGACAGTAAAGGTTGTGCTTTGAGTAGGATTTAGCTGATATGTCTAGCAGGTGGAGTAACCTCCCTCCTTCCCTTCTCCCTCGCCATCGCCATATCTATATTTACTTTGGCATTTCTACCATTTCTGTCAATCATCTTAATTCTTACCACTCACAGAAGTACCCCACCCACATACCCCTTAATATGTAGGAGTTGAATTCTAAGAGATGAGGTGAGGAGGTTGGTGGGGCAGTGGCTTTTGAACCAATCAGATTTGAGTGCAGTGTATTGGCCTGCATTCAGTGCCTCATAAAATATGTCCTGATGTGTTGCTGCTCCTTGTACTCGCCATCACTGTCTTTGTCACCAGAGTAGTCTGAGGGAAATTTGGCTGTTATTTCTAGCCAGTCAAGAGACTGTTTAAATCAGCAGTTCTCAACTGTGGCTCTCAGAGCCGCATGTGGCCCTCAATGGTCTTCCCTCTATAAATATAATACACTTTTCTTACATTCACCCGTGTTTTACTTTTTTGGGTGCAGGGCCCCCTAAAAAAATTGAGGATCTGACCCGGATATTAAAAGGGTTGATAACCACTGATCTAAATACTCCCTTGTAATGGTATTGGTGATGATGATGATGATGGTAGTAGTGGTGGTGAAGACACCGAGGCTGCTGCTGCTGATCATTTGAGAAACAATCAACAGCACCAGCGATGGTTAATGACAACAAAGGGAAAGGTGATGGGGATGAGGATGAGGATGAGGATGAATCAGACATTAAACTCCTCTTATATTCCCTTATCCATACTGAATGCAGGAATGCAAAGATTATCCCTCGTTACTATGGTGATATGTGGATTAGAGACAAATCTTTTACCCACCCCTTGATAAGTCGATAGCTCCAATATATTATCTACTTCCATTACAAATAAATGCAATGAGGGATATATAATACACACACACATATATATATATATGTGTGTATATATGTATGATAGGTGTGTTTATATTGATCCTGAGTGGGATTCAAACTCAGATATGTAAAGAGACATAACTACCACAAGGCATTGTGTTTGTTGCTCTACCGATTCTTAATGACACAGTTTCATATGCAGCACAATCACAAGTAAAAATTGAAAGAATTTAGCCAATTATCAATGGAGATTCAATAACAGGGCTGGAGGAAAAAAGAAATGTATTTCAGACATAGTGAACTGTTAATCAATCATGGTTTGTTCACTGTTACTGTTTCTAACAGTTATAGTGAACATTTTAAAATCAAATGAGATTTTATCAGTGTGTTCCTGTTTGTATCTTAAATAAATTGTGAACATTGTTCACTGTTACTGTTTGTAACAGCTATAGTGAACATTAGGATGTGTTCACTACACCACTGTTTGTAACAGACATGGTGAACATTGTAACTTAGGCAGTGAACATTGGGATATGTTCACCATGCCACTGTTTGTAACTGTACAAACAGTTTTGTTGTTTGTTTTTTGTTATAATTCTTTTATGTGAGAGTTTTTTTATTTGATGGCATTGGGGTTGTCTATACATTTTGTAGGATTGTCATTATAAGCAGGCTTGGATTAACCAACAGGTTTAACAAAAAACAAAACATGTTTAGGGCCCAGAGGAAAGGATATATTGCAGAAGTTTTTTCTTTTCTTTTTCCCAATTCCAAATTCCCCAGTTGACACCTGACCCCTAACAAAAAGGATTAAAAGGTTACACCTTTTCCTGTTTCTGTTTTGCTTGTATTGTTTACTGTTATTTACTGATAACTAAATAGAGGCTTCTGTCAGTCAATGATGACAATGCATTTACACATGAATGTGTGGAACTGGGCAAAAATATTTGGAGAGGAAGACCATTAGTTTCTGTGTCATGACAATTCACCGTAAACATTTTTGCCGTAAGAACATTCACTGAAGGAAAATTTGCCGTATGGAAAATGATAACACGTCCAATGATATCAGCATTTAAAAAAATATAAAACAAAAGAATGATTAAAGGTTTTATAAAAGCATTAAATAGACAAGTCTTTATTCAACGTCAAATATAAAACAAAATGTGATGAGGGCAATTAGAATGTCTGAACATTCCAAGCAATGCTGTGCAAATAATGTACTTTTTGCTGTGGATTGTATTGAAGGATTTCTCTCTGAAGTTTTGCATTGATATTGTTATACTTTTTCTTCATCTCTGTTGAATCTCCACAATCTGATATGTTACACTTTATCATTGTCCATACGGCGAATTTGTCTTACAGCAAAAATGTTTCCAGCAAATTTTCCTACAACCATATATGCTGACCATAGTTGCTTGTACATGTGAATCTCACCTAAGGGATTACCAAGCTGCTGGTTTAAGCTAATATGGGCTTTGAATCAGTGCAATCACAGGTGTTGGGGTCAGAGTTCAAAGAACTAGAACAGATAGCACAAGATATTTTGCTTGATGATCCATCAATATATTACACTGGATTAGTTCATATTTTATTGATCCCACCAAAAATTAGAAGGCAAAGTTGACCTCAGTGTGATTTGAACTCAGAGTGCAGAGAATTGTAAGAAATACCCCAAGGCATTCTGCCTGGCCCTTTAACAGATCCACCAATCCATTGCCCTGGATTGCTGCTTTTCATTGAGCCCCAAAAGAATAGAAGGCAATTGTGACCTTGATAGGATTTGAACTCAGTGCAGAGAGTTGGAACATATACCACCACATAGCACTCTATCCAACACTTTAACAAACCTGCTATTTTGCCATCTTAAATTAATTTTTAAAAATTAAAAAAATAGTTTTTATTTAATTTAGTTGTGGTGGATGGTATGGAAGTAAAATAAATTTTTAATCTAATTACTTAATTATTTAACCCTTTAGTATTTAATCCGGCCCAAATATTCTCCGTTTTATGTTAAAACTGACCAGATCCAACCTCTCACACTTTTCCTACAATGTCATTCTAAAAATATACAAACACACCATTGAAATCTTGAAGCTATGAGATAATGTGTGATTAATTCAAAACAATAAGCAGAACATTTGATAAAGTAATCTGAATCTTCTTCCTCGTTTAACGTCCGTTTCCATGTTAGCATAGGTTGGACGGGTTTTACCTAATGACTCTACTCCAGGCCTCTCGATCTTGTGCAAGGCCTGCTTATCTTCATCTATGATCATGATCAAAAGAGTACGGTTGCGAATACAAGCAGCTGAAATTACCTAAAGGATCTCTGGAGTTTTGTTAGTAGCTTGGAGATCAAAGAGTCTCTCCAGGTTGAGTCACTGCTTCTTTGATTTGAGAGGTCACAGTTCTGATGCTATGAACATGTGGTGATTAGAATGTTCCAGGAAAGAATTGCAAGATGGGGATTCTTCAAGCAGTGCCAAGTAGACTAAGAACATGATGGCTGAATAATATCCATCATCTCAGTTGGTCATGTCTGGGAATCTAGTGGGAAAGTCAAATGTTGATTACTTTTAATATGACCCTATGGAGAAGGTGCCTGAGGACTCTAGTCCCACTACCCTCCCAGGAATTAAAGCCAGCAAAAATGGATGGATCCCCCTCCCCACCAACTCTAATGAGAAGATAAACTTTTTATCCATATAATTCTTAATTCTATACAATGGCGTTGGACAAGTTTTAAAACAGTTCGAATCATCTTCATTTTATCAACCAGAGTAATTTGTCAGTCTGACACCCTTTTTCAATCCCTAAAGCATCCCCTTCCAGGCATGGCTGTGTGGTTTAGAAGTTTGCTTCTAACAAACCCTTATAGTTTTGGGTCCAGTCCCACTCTGTGGCACTTAGGGCAAGTGTCTTATATAGCCCCGGGCTGACCAAAGCCGCCGTGAGACTGGATTTGGTAGACAGATGCTGAAAGAAACCTGTTGTGTGTGTGTATATATATATATATATATATGTGTGTGTGTGTGTGTGTGTGTGTGTATGTATGTATGTATGTATGTATGTATGTATGTATGTATGTATAAATATATATATGTGTGCGTGTGAGTGTGTGTGTGTGTGTGTGTGTGTGTGTGTGTACATGCATATATATGTATACATGCATACATAGAGAGAAAGAGAAAGAGTTAGATTCATATAGATGCATTCTAAAATATATTAAACAAAATACCTTCATATTAAATAACGTATTATATTCTATGCCTCTGTTTTCCTTTCTTTTCTTTTTTGTAAGTTGAACAAATTTTGTCGAATACTACTGAAATCTCATATATATCACTTCTGTGGCGCCATTATGTTATCAATGTACAGATTATTGGATGGATGTTGTATACACACATACTCATAACCCATTCATAAATATCCTCACACATACACACCCATATGTACGAACACTTAAGTACACACATCTCTATATACGCGTATTTGTGTGTGTGCGTATTAATAGGTATATGTGATGTATATGTTTATGAGTGAATGTTCGGGATTATGTATGTATGCATCTGGTTGTGTGTCTATATATGTTTCTTACTGTGTGTTTATTTTTCTATTATTGTGCTTCTTTTGTGTCTATGCACATGATATATTATATCCTGTAATCCAGTTGGTGCATGTTGAATTCAATATTACAAGATAAGGGGGTAAATTTCTTTCTTTTTTAAATTCTTCGATTTCTATGTTTGACTTATGGTTTGTTTTTTCTTTATTTTTACGAGAAATGATATTTTATTTTTTCTTCGTTATGCATGAATATGAAAATCAAATTTCCAATGTTCTTTTCCCTGCCAACTTGTGTGCGCTACATTTATTATCAAAAGGAGAAAATATCGATTTATTTCATAGATTAGTGCTTACACCCCAGGATTGAAGTCAGCCACCTTGTGTTCAATGCATAAATAAACTCATAAATTAAATTAAACGAAAACGTAAATACATGTTAGTAGAAATACGCTGGTAATTTTATTAAAAGATTTATGTGTTTTTTTCCTTTGCTTTTATTACAGTATAGGAAAAGTACTGATATTTTGTAACATACTCTAAAGATTAGGAATACGAAGGTCTTTGTTGGTTTTAATGACCAGAAATTATAGTTCCATCTAAAGGCTAGGAATATTTTTATTGAAATACTCATATGGATTAATCAAAGCTGACCATTATTTACTCTATCGGCAATCGAAGCAATACTATGTCATAGATTTCAAACGATGTTATTTATGTTTGTAAGTATGGAGCAAGTCAACACACATCTTTCATTGGTGGAAAAAAAAGAAATAGAATAACTTTCTGAAAGTGTCCGCCCGAGAATTCGTATTAAGATTTATCAAACCAATAAAAAGTAATAAAGCTAAGGTAATTTGTAATTATATTCAACAACTTAATAAACAACTCATCTGTTACAAACCTAGTTATACGACACGAAAAAGGTAGTGTAAAAAAAAACAACAACTTATTCTAAAGAAAACACTAGAGGCATGTTTGCTACATTTATTTAAAGATGAATAGCATATATTTCAGAAAATAAGCGAGTGAATACATAGAAACTAACATAAATGCATAAATATGTACACATATACAGGAATGTAAGATTTTATATATATATATATATATATATATATAGAGAGAGAGAGAGAGCGATAGAGATAGATAGATAGATAGATAGATAGATAGATAGATAGATAGATAGATAGATAGATAGATAGATATAATGGGAGAACTAGCTACAAATAAATACATGCGGGTGAAAAATGGAATTATTTCAAATCAATCTAAATGATTGAATAATAATGCCATCCGATGAAAAATGATTTTTAGTAGTTGTCATTCAAATAGAACGAGAGTTATCAGAACAAACTCCAATACGTTTGGACAATTCAGCAGTCAATAAACACACACACACACACAAACAATAATAATAATAATGATTTATTTTATTTGCCACTATGGCTATGGATGAGGGGGAAGCAGAAAGACAGACGTAATGAGGGGAAAAGGGGGTGTATACAAGCTATACAACAAACGAAGGAAGGAAATGTAGATCATATACAATAGTAAGAGAGGACAAGGGGGAGGACAGGTGATAGTGATGTGGTACTCCATATACTGGAGGACTCTAGAGATAACAGAGGAACCCCATCATCGAAAATCTGCCTGAACGAACTATGCAAGTGCCCTCTCCAATATCTTTTCTCCGACCCCGACTAATAATAATAACCTGCTACAGTATGCTGCTCATGCAGAAACAGCTTCCAACAATGGAGTTCAGACTGAAAGCTTAATCGTCGCCGCGCAGGACCAGGTATTGAATACCAACTATGTTTAGAGTGATATTTAGCACTAAAGTACAACGAACTTCTGCAGAATGTGTGGAAAAAGGGTAGACAGCGTGACTCACATTCTTAGTGCTTGTGCAAGTCTTGTACAGAAGGAGTACAAGCGCAGACACTAGAAGGTAGCCCAAAACCTGTACGGGCTAGAATGCCAGAAGTGTGGGTATGAGGGAACGAGCGCGTGTTACCAACATAGACAGCCAAATGTAATGGACGAAAACGGGAAGACAAAGAACTTAACTTCCAGACAGACATGGTGCTAGAGCACCGAAGACCAAATATAGTGGCTTTTAGAAGGGACAAAACAGAGCCTAATAATCGCCGTAGCAGTGACAGTAGATCAAAACATCCTCATAAAATTGAGATCGCCAAGCTGTGGCAGCTTGAGAATCAAGCATAAAGGCTGTCACTGCTGTCATCGGAGCATTGGGTTCAATAACACCGAACCTGAAGAAGTATCTGGACACGTTGGAATACCCTACAATCTTGATGTATTGCAAAATTTGGCGTTACGTGCAACTTCATGCATACTGCGTAAAGTACTATCTGTCTGAGGTCCTTGTTTTGACTTGACAGACAGTATAAACCCCCCCGGTACACACAATATCATCTACAACAGCACAATATTGGGTACTGTACGACATCTTCATAATAATAATAATCCTTCCTATACTAGGCACGAAGGCCCGAAATTTTTGGGGAGAGGAGAAGTCGATTTTATCAACACCAGTTCGTAACTGGTACTCACGTTATCGACCCCGGAAGAATGAAAATAAAAGTCGAGCCCGGCGGCATTTGAACTCAGAACGTAAAGTCGGAATAATTTCCGATAAGCATTTCTCCCGGTGTGCTAATGATTCTGAAAGCTCGCTGCCTTCTTCCTAATAATTAGTATCCTTTCTATACAAGGCACAAAGGCCTGCAATTTTGTTGGAGGGGAGTAGTCGATTTTATCGACCCCAGTTCCTAACTGATACTCAATTTATCGACCCCGGAAGGATGAAAATCAATGTCTACCCCGGCGGCATTTGAACTCAGAACGTAAAGCCGGAAGAAAAGCCGCTAAGCATTTTTCCCAGCGTGCTAACGATTCCAACAGCTCGCCGCCTAATAATAATAATAATCGTTTCTATACTAGGCACAACGGCCTGAAATTTTGGGGGAAGGGGAGTAGTCGATTTTATCAACACCAGTTTGTAACTGGTACTCGCTTTATCGAACCCGGAAGGATGAAAGTGGGAGAAACAAAGTCGACCCCAACGGCATTTGAACTCAGAACGAAAAGTCGGAAAAATTGCCGCTAAGCATTTCTCCCAGGAAAGCATTTCTGCTGGGAAAATATAGCCTTGGCTCTATTGGGGGATGATGAAGCATTAAACTCAACCATTGTTTTTTTATGGACGACTTGGAATTGTTTGGAAAGTGCCAGGCGCAAGTAGACTCACTAGTCAAAACAATACATTTATTTAGTGACGACATACGAATGACGTTCGAGATAAAGAAGCGTACAGTACAGATATTTCAAAGAAGAAAGATGGTGAGACCTGAAGCGATAGATCTACCAGACGGAAGTGTCATAAGAAATATTGAAAGTGATTATAAGTACGTTGCCCTCTTGGAGACTGTCTGAATAAAATAAAAGGTGATGAAGTGTTTACACAAGAAAGCGTACACGAGACGCTTGTGTTTGATTCTCAATTTAAAATTAACTGGACGATGTAAGGTTATTGACGGCAATATTTGGGCTATACAAGGAAATACAACTTAGAACGAGCTGACATGTGGTATAGACGCCAAGTACCAGCTGTAATGAAAAACGATGTGGAATGTGACAATGTGTTTGAGCCAAGAACACCTTATTTGATCTTAATAGAGAAAGAATAATGACATTGCTGGTTTATTGACATCACTGTCCCAGGGGATATCCGAGTGGGAGAAACAAAGGAGAAAGTGGATAGATACCAATATTTGAAGCATGAGGAAGCACGTTTATGGCTCCTGAAGTGAAGATTATAATCGTTCTGATAGGGGCTCTTGAAACAGTGACAACCAATTTTCATAAATGGCTTGGCAAACTTGGCCTCACTATCAAGACTGAGATGCCCCAGAAAATAGCACTATTTGGAACGGACAGAATTATGTGAAGAGGTAATTGGATGTAACTTGAACGAGACAGATGATATAACACATGATCATTAGTTATAACCAGGACCTGTTCAAAATATATAGACATACAATCAGTGTGAGAATCTGTCAACACTAATAATAGCACAAGTCCTTATATATTCAGAGAGGGGCATTGTCCATTAAAGAGACCACATCGTTACTCGTTTCATGAACTTCCAAACGATAAAAGGCAAAGTTGACCTCGGCAGAATTAGAGATCAGAAGGTAAACATGGATGAAATGCATTTGGTCCGGCGTCCTAACGATTCAGCCAGTGCAGCGCCTTAATGATACTACTACTACTACTACTACTACTACTACTACTACTACTACTACTACTACTACTACTACTACTACTACT
>JAOPUL010003388.1:10253585-10270476 GCA_027564515.1 Octopus rubescens | reverse complement strand
GGGTCGATGTAATCGACTACTCCCCTCCCCCAAAATTTCGGGCCTTCGTGCCCAGTATAGAAATCATTATTTATTCAAGTTATGCCGCCGGGGTCGACTTTTCCTTGCATCCTTCCGGGGTCGATAAAGTGAGTACCAGTTACGAACTGGTTCGATAACATCGACTGCTGCCCTCCTCCAAAAGTTCAGGCCTTCGTGCCTAGTATAGAAACGATTATTTATTCAAGTTGCTTGCATTAAAATTATGTGGTGATCAACATTGCGTATTATCCGACAATATTACTAATCCAGTTTCCGACTTTACGTTGAGTTCAAATGCCGCCGGGGTCGACTTTGCTTTCATCCTACGGGGTCGATAAAATCGACTACTCCCCTCCCCCAAAATTTCAGGCCTTCGTACCCAGTATAGAATGGAATATTACTAATCCAGTGGTGTGGATTAGGATTATTGTCGGAACGTCGGATGGGATGCTTTCCAAATATGTGGCTCTTTGCCTTCTAACAGCGACCCCTACGACTGAGTGGTGTCAAACTGCCGGTTTTTACCTTACCCTTGGATATCAATAGTGCATGAGTAACTAAAATTCATCCATATAAAAAAAATCCTTTCCTATGACCTTTTCAAGTGCAGCAGATCCATGGTCTTACAGAGGCCCCCAGGCAAGAAAAGACGTTCTAACCGGGCTCTTTTTCTATTCAGTTTCCCTTGCACTATATTCCTTGTGTTTGTTTGTTCTTTTTTTTTTATACGACGGTAGGATGTGGTTTGTGGTAAGATTTGGTTGTTATTTGAAGCACGTCGAGTGATCACATACCAAGTTATAACGCATGCTATAGAATAAGAGATGAACACGTTTCAATCCCGACTTGGAATTCGCAGAAATGTTTTTCTTTTGTATGCTATCATGTCGACTAAACGAAACTTGCTGATTCCGCTCGCTATCGTATTTTCCTGGTAGGATATAATGGTGGATTCTCATCATCGTCTTTTATCTCATTTTTTATTATATTTTAAGCACCATTTTTTGGCTAGAAAGAATCAATTTCGTCAGTTGTTCGTGGGCACTCAGGTGGAAGTAAAGGCCAGAACAATTACCGCGTGAAGAATTTTGTTCAACTTTCAAACAACTCTACCAATTCACCGTCCTGAACTGGCAATTTATTTCATTGATCCAGGAAGGCTAAATCAAATTTGATCTTCTTGAGATTGGAACTCAGAACGTAACGAATAGGAACAAATACTGAAAACCATTTTCTACGATGTATTAAAAGATATTCTTCAGGTAAGGATGTTTCAAATAACTAAGACATAACATTCTTTGCAGCAACTCAAAATCCAACAAATATTCTTCATAAGTTTAACCAAAATATAGAGCCAGTGGTTAATCGTCATTTATCGAGATATTTGGAAGGTTGTCTCCTCTTTTATATATATATATATACATAAAAAAAAAAAAGCAAGCTTCAGTAGCCCAGATCAGACCTGCTCTCAAAGGCTTTCCCAAGCAGTGAACCACACATATTCCCAGTATCCAATGCGTCACTTTCTGGGACGGAGACATGCTTTGAGGAAAATTTGGATTCCATTTCTAGCACTGGCCATGTATCGGATTACTCGTTGAATGTTAAGGTTTTCGTTTTTTGTAGCTGTTTCATGTTTTATATTGGCTACAAGAGGACACTTTGCTGTCAAGTAGCAATCATTTCACTACACGATTGTTTTGTCGATTCATTGTCCGCACGAAATAACTTTTATCATCGGTGCAAGCGTGTTATCAATGTGCGGTATTTCATTCCAAATCGTAGGGGAATTTTACAACGGGAAAATTGACTCCCTTCACATGGCTCGAACTACAACAAATAACCAAATCACTCCCAGCTTAGAACATGGTTTGTTCTCGAGTCCCTTATAATTTTTTGGATCTCCAGCTGTAGAACGTCTTTCCCACGTAACCATGTTTGCAATATGTATTTTTTAATACCTCGTTACTTTCCTAATTCAAATGTGTTTTAAGTCGGTACCAACCCATTTTTTCAAACTGCTTTAGCTTAAATATGCCCTGCTATTTGTAAAATAGATCGAACGGTCATGTGGAGATTCTTCTAGCAATGTTTAGTTTCTAGGTGTAAGCAAATTTGAGCGGCTAGCAATTAAAATGAAAGATTTGTTGCAAGGCATCAGACACAGCGAGTTCTCATGACGGTAAACTACCCGAGAGCTTAAAGCATTTAACATATTCAGTAAAAAGCAAGCGTCCATTGAAACTGCCTTCGACTTGGGTCTTTTCATCAAAATGACTTACATATCTTCCTAGGCATAACACTGAATCTTAAATGTTGAGCATTTCATCTGTCTTTACGTTCTGAGTTGTAATTTCGTCGAGGACGACTTTGCCTTTCATCCTTTGGTGGATTGATAAAATAAGTACCAGTCAAGTACTGGAGGTAATGAAATCGACTATACGCCTGCCTCCCCACAAATTTCAGGCCTTGTACCGATAGTAGAAAAGATCCGCTGTGACTTCGTCTTTAGCACAAGTGTGTATACCTTGTGTGGCATGAGTATGGTCAAATGATACCTTGTGTTTTAAATAAAAAACATGTCAAATATACGCCAACATATAAAGTGTAGTTCCACTAATGCGTTCAAGTGCTGAGATTAAAGTAATATATTTTATATAGCAGAAAATCCCTGTAAAATGTTTTTTTTATTTTTATATACAATTATACATTGTAGCTGTTTACAGATACTCTATACATAGCTTTTTAGTTAAGTAACCAATAATGGATATGTGCAATTCAAAACCACCGTCTTCACAATACGATCCTACTCATTTACCTTTTGGTGCTAAAGTCTGAAGACTACATTTAACTCAAGAAACTGACATTGCAGTCAGAATTTTTTTAAAGTAACAATTACCCAAGTGTTAACACTTTTCAAGGTATGTATACAAACCTAATATACTAAAATAAATCTTTTACTTTATCATGTGTCGGTTGCATAGGAGACATTTTAGGCTGCTACTTAAAAAAAAAATATTTTCAAACTAATGACAACTACAAAACAATTTACTATCATTATTCACTACTATACTTCAAAACGAAACAAATTTCTCTAAAAATCGTGCAGGGGAGAATTTACGAAATGAATCCCCAAAACAAGGCAGCTATTTATTGTATTCTATTGAGTTACCCTCAGAACATATGTGAAGAACAAATTATCAAAGAACACTCCACTGCATTACTGCCTCGATTTTTCAAGCTAGGTATATTTCCAATGATTGGATGTCATCTTGAAAGATGGGAACCGGACACTGCTTACATGGCGGTGACGCCCATTTTATAACTGTTGCGGGATGTCAAGATAACGGAATACTAACACTATAATTATACACACACGTGTCAGGTTTCTTTCAGTTTCCGTTTACTAAATTCCCTCAAAGCTGTGGTTGGTCCGAAAATATAGTACAAGACACTGGCCAGAATTGCCATTCAGTGGGGATGAACCCCAAAAGTATAGGGTTGGAAAGAAGTGTCTATTAGTAATCCTAATTCAAACTTGATAAAATAATTGAGGAATACTGCGATTCATTTGACTCCATATTGTATTCTTATGTTCCTGCTAGTTTCAAGTAATAAGATTAGTGTCCACTTCAATGCCTGTTTCGCTGTCGTTCTTATATTCTAGTCTTTACTACTAGCATACATAAAACAGAAATTAAACGGCCATTAATAACTTGGCTAAATTATCACTCATTCTTGAGATTTCTCTGAATCGATTAAACAGGAATTTGGGGAATTTATGGCAAGTCTTAATCTAAACATTGTCAACGAATTTTAAATAGAATACCGTTTCTATATCTATAGTGTACGTGTGTTTCATGCAGTTTTAAAAACTGCTGGTTGGCAATATCCATCATATATATTCTACGACTAGGACGGTGCTATTTTAGAAATTTCAATAGTCAAACTACGAGAAACTTGACCACGACAGAGATTTCAGCAAAAAGTAGTCACCTTTCTTTTTTTAATCACTAATTACAAGTCAAATTTTAAGTTCACATCCGTATCCCTTCTATCAGAGGATGTGAGCTCTCCACTTTGTGTTGATTATGTTAGATTTATTCAAGGGGTTTGCAACAAGGGGTTTGCAACAGTTATGCTCTAGGCAGCATTGAGATAATATTTCAAAATGTAACATAACAATTAATAAACGTAACAAACATCAACGCCCCTCCAGTGAAAAATGGTGTCTGCGTTTCCACTTTGAACCGTGTTCTCCAGTTTTTTTTTAGACAACCCTCAATAAAATAAAATAAAAATCAATTCAGAACAAGCATGACTAGTAGAAAGAGATAGATAATATAAAAATTCAAGAGTGCCAAGCTACACTTGTCCTGAGAAGCAATCAATGTTCGGGGTATTATTAAAACCACGAAATAATTTCAAACATGGTTTTATTTCAGTGCAACTTAAATGGTATGTACAATATTTTTTTTCTTTCTTTTTATGAGTGAGGAAACAAACCTCACGTGCTCAGTTTGTATGTTTTGTTTGTTTTTTTTTTTTGCTTTTTTTTTTTTGTTTTAGCCAACCAACAGTAGGCATCAAGGTGGCCAGTCTTTCTGGAGGGGAGGGGACTTTTTTTTTCTGAATATCTTTTAATCCCACGAAATGCTACACACACACACACACTCTCTCTCTCTCTCTCTCAGGTTATAACTTTCTAACTGTTCTTCTGAGATAGCAATGAAAAATCATTCATACATTATATATATATATACACACATACATATATATATATATACATACACACACACATATATTCGTGCATGCAATAGATAGGAATACAAGCAATTATCCATTCCATTCAACCCACTGGCGAGTTCAGTCGGTAAAACAAGGCTGGTTGCACGAGACCTTAGGCATGGTTTTTGGCTGTAATCCTAGATACCACATAAAACAACTCCACACACTAATACAAGAGTGTTACCAAGCCACTCATTCAATAAAAGAAATCTTCATATATACACGTATACACACACAATTATACAAATAATATATATATATATATACACACATATATATATATATATATATATATACATATATGTTCATTCTTTCTTCAGACAGGAACAAAACGGTCAAAAATTGACGTTAATGTGGAATGACCAAGATATCATAAAGTAAAAGGGGTAGGGCGAGAAAACGGCGTCTTGAGCAGAGTGAAAAATTTATGTTCATTTTCTTTCAATAGTTAATTTGAAAGCTGGACAGAGAAGCAAGTTCTATTGCTTGAAATTACATCCAAGTTGAATAAATTCAAAATTTTCTGGGTTTTTTTTTCTTTTTTTTTTTTGTAATACATATATATTTTTTTTTTTACATTCTTTTTTTTTTCTTTCTTTGATTAAAATGTCCATGTGCCAGATTACAAATACTCAAAGGATCATACAAAGAAATATACGTTTACAGTTTTGTTCCCTTTGGATGGAATTAGTTCAAGTTCCAAAATAACTCAACGAAACTTGCACTCTCAACACAACTAATGGTAGCAGGACCAATTTACCTCCAACTATGGAGGCAGTCCTCCGACCCTCCCACACTCTCCTAGCAACGAATCAAAGCAACCAACAGAAAAATGGCCAATAAAATATCTCCAATCATACACACATACAATAGATATATATATATGTATGTGTGTGTATGTGTGTGTGTGTGTGTATTTGCATGTATGTATAAACATGTATTTGCATATCTAGCGATTACAAAAAGGTTAGATATATACATATATACAATGAATACGCTTTCTAATCATAATAATAATAATAATAATAGTAATAATAATAATGGCAAGGGAAGGGAAAGGAAAGGAATGTGGGGTGGATGTGGGGCAGAAATAAGCTCAACAAAGTAGACAAATTAGCAATGAGAGAATCCAATATGAAATAGTCATACAGCAGCAAAATTGGTTGCTCCCACAACAAATACTATTCAGTGAAGAAAGAAAGTCACTGAGCTGTTTGTTTTTACAATTTTGAGAAGCATCAACAGAAAGTATAACAACATTCATTCTTGAAATGGATCTAATAATAGTCAGTGCGCTGCTGTAGAAGGCAGTCACACTAAACGTTAATTTTAGTTCATATCTGCTGCTTTATATATTGTTTTCTTACTCCCTCACCACTCATAATATCACTTAAGGTTTTTAAAAGGCTTACGGATATACTTAAAATTGCACAAAGTCTTTAAAGGAGATACAATTCTTTCTACCCCCTCCCCCGCATTTACTGTATTTAGTGTTTCATAGTTGCATTTTTCTTTATTATTTTTTTTTTGGCTTTTATTATTTCTTTTTCTTTGTTTAACTTGTAATTAATTACAAGCACTGAGGAACAATATAATAAAATGGATGGAAATAAGTGAGGTATTTTATCTGTCATCTTTGTTAGGGCTTTCAAGTAGCCATTCATGAGCATGCAAGTATCACCTTATACTGTTGGCACAATCTTAAAACTGGGCTCCTAAGCACTACATCAGAATTTAACAGGAAAAAAAAACCATCTCAAGGACGTGTCCAAAGCTGACATTGAAATGGAGCTTCTCTCTGCCTGCCAAAACTGAACTAAAAAACAAAACAAAAAAAAACATACTAAACAACTGAATTCTCTAAGTGAAGGGGATGTATTCCAAACTAAAATAATAAAGGACACCAAGTACAAATATATAGTTCGTTTTTATTCCTTTTTTTATTTCATTTTAACTTCTTTTTTCACATCTAATATTCTTCTACAGACTGGATAAGCTTACTCTTCCTTTGCTTAATTCAGTTAACAGGAAAAAAAAAAAGAAAAGATGCTCTCAAATTACAGCAGTCAGCTAGTCCACCCTTACAAAACCACCCTAAGTGCAATAGTTAAACTACTGCAAGCCTTTTATAGTTACAGTTATTTTGTCACTATCACGGACATTTGCTTTTCGCTAAGATCACAGACCTCGAAAGTTGCAGTTTTTAAAACTGGACAAACGGCTGCAATAATTACATATCCACACACAAGAGAAAACCATTAAAAAATATATTTGACCTATTTTTTTTTCTTATTTTTCCAATACTATCAAAACTTCTTTTTTTTTTTTTAATAAATAAAATATATAAGTTACTGCCAAAATAATATTGCATGGCAATGTTACCAAGATTAACTTAACTAGCTATATTCTAAAAGCTATTTAGAATCGAACAATTAAATATAAACATTGCATAGAGTATTCTGAAGTAAACTGAAATTCAAATTACATACCAGGGTTCCGAAAATGTCTTTCCTAGAGAAAAGTGATACTTAGCTAACTTCATATTTAGCATAAATCAATTCATGAGATGGGAAGGGGGTAGTTTTTTTTTTAGGACACTAGGAGCAATACAGTTTTACCATATTTTGCATATACAACTCTGTCAAGGAAAAGACTTGACTGTCATCAATAAATATTAGGAATATGAGAACAATCAAAAATCCCCTTTATTTAAGGTGTGGAATGACTGAGCTGAGAGGTGATCAGTGAATATAGGTATGAAGCATACACACACACACACACACATTTGAATCATACAATACCTACTAAACCTTTGCTAACAAAATGAGAACCCAAGTAACATAAAAAAGAAACAGGAGAAAATAGAAGCAGAATTCCAATTCAAGACCATGTTGTGGCCATGACAATTATTAGCTATGATAATTTTTTTTTTTTTTTTTAAGAGAAGGGTTGGGGAGTGGAACCTTTTCCTAAAAGTACCCAAAAAAAACAACAAAGAAGCCAGCAAGGTCAGATCATCACACACACACGCACGCACGCACACACACATACAGAGAATCTGAAAATTAACTGTTAGTGCTACTTTGAGATATTTATATACACATTTCACTTCCGATCACTTACAAATTGCCAAACAAACAAAATTGAGATCCGATAAAACTAAAAATACTGAAATAATTTTCTAAATTATGGCCTATAACTCAATAGGATATTTAAAAGACAGATGAAATAAAACAAACTAAGCAATAGTTGAGATACATCCAAATGTACAAACAACTCAGTATTTGCACTCGGATCTCACAAAGTGACATCAGTATAACAAAAACTGTAATGAAGACAATTTAATGAAAACTAAATGAAGGGGGACTTATATATATATAATTGGAAGTAATAAAATATATTAACAGTAAATGGTACCTTACAGTTCTCTAATGAACTTTAAATAAGTTTGTGGACATTTGAAGTCAAATAGGTTTGAGAAGACTACTAGTAAGAATAACAATGGAAAGGAACCAGCCAGATATTTTACAGGCAGCTGCTCTTTAGAGAACTACTTTGCAATTTATGAAATGGGCTTATCAAAATAGACTTTGCAATCAACAACTTGGGGGGGGGGGGTTTTTTTGCTTTTCTTTTAATGCAAAAATTCGACTTTAAAAAAAGAGAATTATTAAATGAAGGAAACTAGTTTAAAACAGAAAACTGGATGTGGGTGGGTGGGGACAAAAAAAAAAGATATTTCATCTGCTGTAAAGGAAGGGGTGGTGAGATACATAAAATGCTAATAAATGTATCATAGCCAAACTTCATGAACTTTAGAGAGAGAGAGAGACATGCACACCACGGAAAAAGGAGAGAAAATTAAAAAATAATATCCCAAATTCATTAAACACGGGTAGAGTTGAAAAAGATTCAGAATACATTTTTTTTAAAGCTTATCCTTTAGGTATAAACCACCCACCTGCCCAGTCAGCTAAAAAAAACAGATCCTTAGTTGCACTATTTTGTATAAACATACATACACACACACACACACACACACATACACAATTGTATATGTACACACATATTTACATTAAATACACACACACACACACTATGTATGCGTGTGTGTATAATCTACGTGCATACACATGTAATGTATATGTGCGTGTGTATACACATATGCACACATACACACACATATTTATATATAAAACTTCCTCCACTTCTGATAAGATTGTATCAAAGTATAACCATTGTTAAAATAAAGACTAAATCAAATAAAAGGGAAGGGGGAGTTTTCAAATTATGTTCATCATTCATCCATCTAAAGTCAAAATCATTACATTTGTGCATTTCACACCAAAATGGTAATATTATATATATATACATATATATAGATACATACACACACACACACAAATATATATATACACATACATATATATATTCCATTTGAGTAAATTGTTTGTTTTTTGTTTCTTTTTTGTTTCTCTTTTTACTGCAAGGAAAGAAGCTTTTTCCTGTTTGCCACCATTCCTACCACCACCAATTATTATCATTATTAATATTATTATTATTATTATTATATTATTATTATATTTAACCATTATCAGTCATTATCATCATTATGAAAACTGATGACTATTTTAGTTTGTTTTCTTGATTTTTTTTTTCGTGTTTTTTGTTTGTTTGTTTTTTTTGTTTTTTTTTTCTTTTTGAGGATTTTTTTTTATCTGTAATCTATGTATTTCTAGCTATATGGCTACATTAATAGTGCTATGTACAGGATTTCTGCAGTTATAAGGTGAACCGAATATTTCTTGTGTTCCCTGCTGCAGTTGTGGATACATAATCGCAGTTAGGGCCGACAAGGTCTGCACTTAGTACGGAGCTTGTGGGTAGCCTGAAAAATACAAGAAACCATAGTTGAGAAAATAAAATAAAAATGAAAAATTAAATTTCACTCTTAATACATGTAACTGCATGCATAAAAGAAAAAGAAATTAATGTAAGTTATAAAAATATAAGTTCAAGATTTTATATTAAAATTGAGTAAAACTAAATATGAAAAAGTAATCTATATACAAACAAAACAACAAAGCACAAATTCAACACTTATAACTATATTTGTTAAATTCAATTACTTAAAAAAACACTATTATATTTTTTTTCATTTTTCAAAAAAATCTTATATCAAAAGCTTTTTCTTTACTGTGCTGTAGACAAAAGGCAAACAATTTAAGGCAAAATATTTGTGATATATATATTTTATTCTCCAATTTTCATTACAAAAGTGGAAAGTAAATTAGACCTTTGCCTATAAAACACCATAACATTAAGTTGGTTGGATTTCTAACAGCTGTCCCAATATTAAATTATACAAGGTCAGTCACTTAACGATAAACAAAATCAGAGCTATTAAAACATTTTTTAAAAAAAGTTAAGGGAAGAGGGGCAATATTTGTTAGGCAAAGTCAATTGGTGCTGTTGTTTAAACATCCTTTAAAGACATACACTTGTTTGTGTATCAGTATTATATATACATTTTTAAAAAATCCTTTTTGTAGATTCTGAGATTGACCCATAGAGTTGAGTAGCAGTGAAAATCCTAAGGTTTTCAAGATAAAAACAGCAGCAAATGTTCATGCAACAAGTGAATGAAGTATAAAGCCAATATTGCAAACAGGACTGAAATGTATGCCAACCTGTTGATGAAGGTTTCATTTTAGTCCAGCATCTTCATATCTGAAAATGTAAAAAAAAAAAATTTTTTTTTAAATTAAAATAAATGCTAATCTAAAAGTGTCACAAGCTTCTTTAAATACAAAATTATATGAAAAAATTTTATTTGCAGAAGTGAAATTGGGAATTGGGTAGAGAAAATGTGTTATATAATTTGGACAAAAAAAGTGATTGAATAATGATATTTTTATAACATTCTTTCAAATCAACAAACCAGCATTAGGCAAAAGATAACCAACTACTAGCCATAGGAAGCATTTTTACCGAAAAAAATTAGCATCGTATTGAAAATATTAAATTTGCTGACTCCTTTTATTTAGATATTCAAACCTAACATGCTACTGATATATGATGTAGTAAGGCAGCCAGTTTATTAGAAATATTGAAAAAAAAAATTATTGTATATATACATATATAAATAAACAAAAGCAAAACCTTTAAAAACCAACCATGCATATCTCATCCATATTTTAACATAAAAAAAATTTCACCAGGTATGTACTACCAAGAGAAACAGAGCTAAAGGACAAACTACAGAAACTTGTGAGCAAAAGAGCAACAAGGAAATACAAACAAAACTATTTTATTATTTTCAACCTAAATTAATAGTTTTATTAATCTGTTTAAAACATAAAACTTGCATGATTCTCCCAGCCCACTTCTATATTCTAGTTTGGGAAATATCAAGATATATCTTTGAAAGAGAAACAAAATAAACTACAGTTTGTGTTAGTAACTATTAGAGAAGAATGCCAAGCCAAACACCAACTCAAATCAATTTCCATAGAGTGGGTAGTGAGATTTTTTTTTATCAAAATTCAACAAAATATCTTAAATTGCAATCCAAAAAGACTTTACAATAAAGGAATTAAAAAATATCAAAGTTTTTTTTTTAAAAAAAAAACTCCTAAGAAATCAAGTTTTGAAAATGTTAATTTTGTTAAAAAAGACAAATTAAATCTGGATATGCTTACTGTGACCACCTGAACCTAATTGTCCTCTTCCAAGTAGCTATCTGGAAAAGTGAACAACATTTCAACTAGACATTGTTGAAATCATGCCACAAAAAATGACAGTGATGGGTCAAAAAGATTTAACAGAGGGCCTGGGAAGTAGAACATTATTGCAAAAGAAATCTAATTTTTTATGATCAGCACCAAAAAAACCACAACAAATTACTCTCAATATTATGAACTGCACACAAAACTGTTATTGTCCTCCAATGAAAAGATTCAGAGGGTAATATAATTAAATCTTAAGCCTGCATTAATTTGAAGAGACATCACAAGAAGAATAGCTGGGTTTTCCTTTCATTTTCAATATTGTATAACATGTAAAGATAAAACAACATGCAAAAATTTCCTCAATGCTTTTGATGCCCATCACTAAAACTAAATTCTCTGCATAAAACATTCTTTAATCTTGCTTCACGAATTTTGTTTATATATAATACACACACACATTGAGTCTTAACTGTCATGCAGAACAATAATTCAAGTAAACATGCAGCTTTATTTACATAAAATTCAACTCATTTACAATGACACACATGGGAGCTTCTACATAAATAGCACCGACACTTCAATATTAACGTGTACGTGTGTGTAATTTAGTGAGCACATGTTAGTAATAAGCTAGTTAATTATATAACTTATTCTTAAAAGCATGAACTGGCATGCTTTAGTATCCAGTGCTTTTTTTTTTTTAGCATAAACTTATTCCATTTCTTGGAAATATCACAACCTAATGGAAGAAATAATAATAATAAAGCAATGAAAAGAAGCAACCCATCCCTTTAGAAATCGTATAATTAGTTGTTTTATAGAATTTAGTACTTGATGAAAAAATATTTTTCAAAGCCAAAGAAGGGAATTCGCTTTTCGTCTCAATACAACCCCTGTTTCTAACAATTTATATATTAACCAATATTATGTATTTAGTTTTTATTGAAAATATTATGTGCCCCATTCTACACAATTTAGAAGAGAAATAAGTAAAAAAAATAAAATTAAAACTTAAACACAGCATTTAATATCAAGTGATTAACATCGAAGATATATAAGCTTAAAAGCTAAAACTGTATAAAATATTGATTTTGAAGTGTACCTATTAAAAAATAAAGAAAAACTATCCAGATAGTAAAACCAAATTCAGAATAAATCTAACCAAAAATCTTGAAGTAGATTCTATGGCTGAAAAAGCTATAAAGTGGAGAAAGAAGAAAAAAAAGTATATAAAAATCTTCCAACCTGCTGTCAGCCATTTTACCTCAGCGCCTGAGGGCATGATGCCAGAATGCTTGCAATCATGGGATGAAAAGGGGATGAGATATCACCCCTAGCAAATGGAAAAATTTAATGTCAGCAACAAATAGTCGGGTATTGAGTTCAATGAACAGAAGGATGAAGCTAATATCAAACATAGCTGTCCCCGATTATGTAGCCTAGTGAATAACAGTGTCTCAGAGCACTGAAAGGAATTTCTCAGCACTGCTATTATAACAGGCAGGGTAGAGACTAATAAGCAGCTGATAAAAGCAGCTCACGTCATAGTGAAGGTCAAAAGCCACAGAACTGCATCTTTGGAAAGCTATTTAAAACAATTCTGAACTGAAGACAAGACCATTAGAGAAACAGATGTCAGTATCACATTATAACCACTATGTTCACTAAATAAAAGACAATAAAAGCAGGTATTTAAAAAAGGGGGTGGAGGAGACATTACAATCTAATTTGTACAATTATTACCCGTAATAAAACTAAGCAATTGTAAGTAAATTCAGCCTTTCAATTATTTTTTTTTTTTAAGAACTAATTCAAAACACAAATAAATAGGAAGTGCAACAAGGCGTTTGTCAGCAAAATAGAAACATAAATGCAAATGGGAGTATCTGCTAAAATGCTGATTGTTGTGTATTTTGGAAGGAAAGGGACAAACATGGAAATAAAAAAAAAAGAAAGAGGTTAGTGTTATCGGTTAAAATGGAATGGGGTTGAGAAAGAGATAACATTCTAAAATGCCAGCTGTGAGTACTGTAATTGACTTGGTGGCATTATATAGTTGCCATTTTTAATTCCAGTAGACTACCAACTGCCCGACTATGTTTAGATATTAGGCTAATCCAACTGCTCATTGAGAAAGAAAATGAGAGATTCTTACTGATTTATATAAATTTACATGCAATAGTAAGAGAAAATAGAGGTAAAAAACATTTAATCTTGTTATATATGTATGTATAGTTAATTAGTAAATTGTAATGTGAAGAGAGAAAAATGAAGCAATTACACTTTGGGTGAAGCCCAGATAGAATAGTTGAAACATGCAAAGCTGTTACATTGACAATATGTAGTGGTATATAGAAAAATAAAAACCGATTCCAACTTTTAGCTTTCAAAAATAAAAATAGCCCCCTTTTTTTCTCTCCCTTAAAACTGAAGGTAATGATGGTTACATGTTTTGTGTTTGTGTGCATGCACGTGTATGTATATGTATGTGTTTAACCTAGCCCTTGCATTCTATCTGGATGATTATGAAGTGTACCTATTAAAAAAAAATATTTACTTTGCAATCATGAAACCCTGAGTTTGATTCCAATGTCATGGCATCTTGGACAAGTGGTAAAACCAGTCTTGAGTTTGACAAACCATGAAAGACTGCCATATCTAATTCAGAGGTGCAGGCACACTGTTTCTGAAGATTATGTTAACAGTTACGTGTAACTCTCAACCACTTATACAAAGGAGTTCAGTTGGTCTAACAACTGGAATTCTTATTGTCAAAACTGACAGAATATATATTTTTCTCCATAACCTAACAAATCAACTAGAATTTACAGGAGTATAAGTTTATAGATTATATGGAACTCTAAAATGTTTTTGTTTCACCTTTTATTTAAGACAGTAGGAGTCAAACTAAACTGAACTAGATGTAATGTGTTGCTTAATTGAACATTATAACAATTAGGGGGGAAATGGGGTAGGTAAATGTATGGGTGTAGTAAATAAATGAAGGAGAATGAAAGGGAGGAATGAAAGGGAAAATTCATTAAGCATGCAGAGGAAAAGACTTGTATCCACAAACTTTAAAAGAAAAGCTGAAGGGTAAGTTATCTGCTAGAAAACCAAGTCAAGTGTAATACAGGAGTTAGTAGGAAAGAAAAAATAAAAGTAACAGATAAAATATGAAACAAAACACTTTTCAATTATATATTAAAAAACTGAACAAAATGCCTAGCAAATTCAGAGTGTTAAATTTTTCCTTCTTCCAAATGATGAGAAAAATAAGATAACAAAAACAATAATTAAAAAAAAAAGAACATTTCTTTAGAAAAAAGGATAACCAACATAACATTGTTTACCAATGAATTTGTTGGTCAATTCTTGATATTAAACCCCTCGACCTCTCCCAAAAAAAATGACACACCCTTTTAAAAAGAAATAGTCTTTGATGGAAAAGGGGGTTATGAAGAAAAATATGCAGGTAATGTATGACAACACCTACCCTGCTGCAGAGGATAACCAAGCATAGTTTGCTGCTGACCATTAAATTGCTGCTGTTGCTGGCTAGGCTGCAGGGGAATTTGGCCCCATTGTTGCATCGCAGGGACATTCATCCTGCAAATAAAAATAAAATATTGGTTTAATTTCTTATCTTAATCATAGACTTATGTCAGTTGTTTTTAAATACATGAAAACTGCAATCCAGCAATCTTCTCTACACTTTAAAAGTTTGTTTACCAGATTGTGTGTGTGTGTGTGTGTTTGTACGTGAAGGAGAAACAGTGAGAGGAAGGACTCAGCCACCCAAAGCAGATAGAGCTTTTTATAGCCAAAAGAAAAACATGCTAAGTGTTACCAAGAATGTTGTGGAAGTTTTACTCTGTTCTTCACGAAGTGTAACCACTATGATGGGAAACAAATACATGGGTTACCAGCTAACATTTATGCTATCAGTGGCCTAAAGCCAAGCATAGATATGGGGTTAAGACGTTTGTTGTCCAACCACATGGTATCTTGGGTTATCTCCTATAGCTCTGGCTGAGCAATGCCTTGTGAGTAGATTTGCTAGATGAAAAAGAAACAAGCCCCTTGTCTTGATGGCAATGCTGAATTTAAAACTAACATCCGACAGCTGTAAATGAGCACTAGTGTCATACAAATGGTGATGTTCCTTTCACATCTTCTATGGAAATACCTCATCTTGGAAACTGGTGGGGGGTTGATGACAGGAAAGCCATCTGCTTCAACAAATTCCGCCTGACCCATGCAAACAGGCAAAAGTGATTATGATGATGACAGTCACCCATTGATAGCATCTAATATGCCCTTTTTGTAACCTAGGGTATACTGTGCTTGGATAATGGATGTGGTTTCAGGCTAATTTGGCTGCTACTTCTAGCAGACTGAGCAATGACATAGAGGCAGCTTCGTAGTTTGTAGCACAAATTGCATTTGTAGATAACCAATGTAGTTTGAGACTTATTGGATAAAAGTTACTGATATTTTATATTGAGCAACAAGATGAAAACTGTAAAAGGTTCACTTACCCAGCATATGCTTGGTAGTTATAACCTGCCCATTGATTCATTCCTCCTTGAACATAGCTGCTCTGGGCCATATTTTGATATGGATAGCCCCAATAACCCATGTTACCATAAAACTGACCATAAGCTGAAGGGGAGGAGAAAGGTTGCTGTTGCTGAAAAGAGAAAAAAAGAAGTTTTATTATTTCACATCTCATATATATATAATCATTGATTGCTGGAAAATTACAAATCCATATCGAAATTGTGAAGGACAACTAGATTAGACAATATTCAAAGATGAAACTCCTGCTTATATATTGAATATAGGCATTTTGAAAGATACAGTGAATCAGCATCTAGTCACAGGTCTCATAAAATAAATACCCACATAACTCAGGAGTTCATAATTAATCCTCATCACCATACATTGTCCTTGTGTCTATGCAAGAAATATTGCCGGTGACGCGTTAAAAACACCCATACCAGTGGCATGTTAAAGGCACCCGGTACACTCTCTGAAGTGACTGGTGTTAGGAAGGGCATCCAGCGGTAGAAACCAAGTCAAAACGGACTGGAGTCTAGTTCAGCTCCCCAGCTTGCCAGTCTCCAGTCAAATCATCTAACCCATGCCATCATGGAAAATGGATGCTAATGATAATCATCTGAAACTTAATACACAAAACAACATAGATATTCATTAAGAAATAAACTGGCCTGGTCACATACAATTGTTAAACTCTCTCCCTCTAAAATACTTAACCCTTTTGTTACCGTATTTCTGTTGAACTACATTGCATTTGTTTCAATTAATTTGGAAAATAATAATAAACT
>JAOPUL010003388.1:10229500-10253316 GCA_027564515.1 Octopus rubescens | reverse complement strand
AGATCACTTTATATAGAAAGTTTGTATCATAGAAGCAGGGGCGGTCTTGGGCGGGTTGGTATCAAAAGGGTTAATGAGACTTTCACAAAAAAAATGTTAAATACACACCTCATTAGTGACAGTTGGCTGACTGCTTTGGTTAGGATCATTAGATTCTTTACCCCAGGAACACTTCACAGGTTGATCTGCAATCACATTGCCATGAACACCACAAATTGCTTGAGCAGCAGATTCCTTTGAAGAAAATCTTTACAGGGAGAGAAAGATATAAACATTTGATTAAGTAAGTACTTATTTCATTAGCATTTAGAAAAATTAAACAACCATTGTATGTAGTATTTTCCAATACAATAAACAAAATTAACCTATTAAGTAGCAAATGTTATGGTTTTAAAATGTCTAAGTATGTGATAATGAAGAACAATAATGTATCTTTTATGGAAGTAATTGATACAAAAGGCATGGACTTTTCACATGCGTGCTAAACTTGCTTTTATGAATTCAATGCTTCTAAACTTTACTGTAAAATTAGTTCAGCATTCAGCGATAACTGGACAAGTGACGATACACTCAAGCATCCACCCATTTCTATGCAATGCCAAGACACCTCTCATAGTGGTGAATTACAGTTTCAACAATAAGATTCAATAAACTGTCTAAATGTTGACACTCACTCTCCATAATAGCAAGTAAAAGTTGAAATGGTTCAACTAGAAATGAAACCTGCATCCCAGGTTCAACTTGGTGTTCATTACCAAGGTTTTTAATATATAAGGGAATCTAAACATTTACCAGCACTAAATATGTATTAATTTGAAACTGTACTAATCATAACTGATTGGTTGACTGTAGGAGTTATTTGCAATTAAGCACAACTTACTATAATACAGTTATCAAATAATGTTCAGAGATTTTAAACTTCTAACTAATGAGTTTACATTTTCTGAACTTAAAAATGTGTGTGTGTGATTTCAAAATTTCTTGCAACAAAATTTCTACTACGTAACTCTTTCAACACACTAAGACAAATGAGATATTCAAGAAGACTACTTGCACCAAACATTACCCAAAATATTTACAGAGAATGCAACAGGATAATATAACAAGCAAATGAAATATCAACTAAACAAGACATTTCATGGTCTCTGACTTCCATTTGCTCCAGTATCTCAGTTTGACAGTTTCTACAGCTGGATACCTTTTAACGTGTTGGGTGCTTTTTCTTTGGCACCAGTACTAGTGAGGCAGCCACAGAGGACTTTCTATAGTCATGCCAAATACCACTACAAATAACTTCAGCTTTCTCTCCTTAAGTCAACACAATTTCCATGGGAAAGGTAGTAATTCAAACTTAAATCACTTGTAACAAAAGTAATCAACTTACCGAATGAATGCATAACCTTTATCTTTGAAAACACGGATTTCATGAATTACTCCATATGAATTGAAAGTCTTCCTCATCAGCTCCTCTGGAAAGCAAATTTTTTAAAGTTTAAATTAGAAACTGAAAAATGAAGCTATGTGGTAAAAAATTTAGAAATATACAGAACAAGATCAGTAATTAATTAATGATGAAATATATTTACCTGTAAGACCCTGAGAGATACCACCGCAGTAGACTGTACAGTTGGTGGGACTGGACTGGTTGTATACTTCTTCATAAGATAGCTGCTTTGTATCTTAAAATATTGATTACAAAACATTATAATCAGAGAGATACATGCTGACATGATAAAATGTGTGTGTACATACATATATAGAGAAAGGTGTGTGTGTGTGTGCGCACGCGTGCAGAAAAGCATAAATTTTACATGTAGCTTATACTTTGTTTTCAAGGGCTGTTTCATTAAGATAATCATTATTAAAGGTATAATTATGTAATCAATACAGAATTAAAATTATCGGGGAATATTGTGTTTGTTAATGAAGAAAACTGGCCTCACTTGGATTTATGGCATGCTATTTAATTGACCTCTTAATTACCATGGTTTCATTTTAATTTTTTGCATCAATTCTGTGTGTGTGTGTGTGTAAAAATATAAATAAAACACCAAAAAATACTAGCAAGAATTTAGTATATTTACTTACTGTCTTTTTGACTTGGAGCAGGCGGCTTCCGAGTGGCCCAATTTGTCCTGATTGGCCTACTGCCCAGCCACTGTCCATTCATGGTGTTTATTGCAGTTTCAGCATCCTACATTAATAACAATGCATCACATTTAATCTTGCTTGGACATTTGGCCATAAGATAGCTGCGAAATCATTTGTATGAACGTATCAATTTATAATTTAACAGCAAACATCAAGTCTTTAAAGACCTTCTGAAAAGGCTTTTGTTAGATGTATTAATATATAAAATCATAGTTTCAGCCTGCAGCATACAAGATGGCTTTCAATTTTTACAACAGTTGTAAGTATTTTGTTAATGACTATAGAATATTCATGCAGCAATAACAATAGCATCATAGAATATTGTCTTAAATTCAAAATTTTCTGTAGCTACTGCAACCATGTCCTTACTCATTACTTTGCTTCTTTCAACACCTTCCATGTGCTATAACCAAATTAACCATACGCTTAAAAACGAATGTATCAACTGAAATGGAATTCATTCTAACAATAATGAAATACAGATCTTCATGCCATTCAATGTATGCATCTTATTGATACATCAATATAAGGGCAAAAACTTATGGAAATATGCAAGTTTCGGAAATACTACCAGTTAACAAGGGAAAATAAAAATTCTTATTCACACCAGACAACCTCACTTTGAACATAAAGAGAAAGTCTAATGATTTTGTGTTAGCTGTTTGTGCAAAGTTGTACAAATGAGTCAACAATAAAGAGCAACCTGTGTATGTTAAACATTAAGTATTTTAACATAATTGACACACACGCACAAACTGACACATACATATATACATGCAACCACACACACTAGAACTTCCTAACATTCTCATTTCAATAATAACTAGAATCAGTTGATTCCGATGAAAAGAGATATTTGGGAAGCTAGCTTCTCATCAAGTTGTGTTAACAAAATCTGTGAGACTGGATGTAAGAAGTTTTCATTGAACTGCCCAAAGTTGCAGTGATTGCATATTCCAGTAAGATCTCGCTGAGAATTCTGCTTAAGAGAATACAGACCACTGAAGAATAGCATTGCAGAAGTGTAGATGGGCTTTTGTAAAGGGGTGAGACAATACCAGATTTTAATATCAAGATCAAAGAAAACCAGAGAATATAATTTACTTCACTGACATTCACTGACTATAAAAAAGGCTTCAACTCAGTTCAACATTTCAGTTGTGGTAGGTTGCAAATGACAGATTGAGGAGTCAACATTCAACCTAATGCAGATTCTGTACATTACCAGCAGGTAGATGCACTAGTTTTGCATCAGGAAAGGTGCTCTGCAAGGTTGTCTTTTTTTTTACCTGTGGACGTCAGTAGATATCTCTCCTGGATTGGTGTAAATACCAACAGTAGTAGTTCAATAACCTTTGTTATACTGAAGACATTGTGTTAATTGCTACATTACCTGCTGTATTCCACAGACTGATTGATAAGGTTAATCAAGTCTTGTGAATTTTAACAGGAGGTCAGACCAAAAAGACTAAGCAAGATCATGGCAGCCACCAGGAAACCCGAGTAGCTTATTGAACAATGCCAAGGAGTCAATCAACCTACATTCAAATGTACAAGTACTTGGGCTGCAATATTGACCAAAGAAGAGACAACAGCCAAGAAATCAAAGCAAGACCCGGTGCAAGAAAATCAACTGAGCTCATTCAATACATCATGGAGAGACTGCAACTTCAGCAAAAGCAACAAGCTAAAATGTCTAAAAACACAAGCTCAGCCTGTTGGAGGGTATGAAACGTGTACCCTCAGGACGGCTGACACCAAAAAAATGACATGCTACACGTAATATCCTGATGATTCACTTCAAAAGGTGATGGGAGCAGATGCCAATCAATGCTCAGAGTGAAAAGTGCAATAAATCTGCTTTTTCCACTATACTTTATACTTCTAGTCATGTGGGCTCTTTTTATCTTGCAAGCTACAAGGTAACCATACTAACACTGGTGCTGCAGAAAATGGTTGGTATTAGTAACAACATCCAATCATAGAAACCATACCAAAACTAAAGCAGCAGAGCAAGACATGTTCCCCCAACCTTCAGATCTCTCCAATTGCCGAATGCATGCAAACTTGGAAAATGAACATAAAATGATTATACATACACACACAATACATCTATATTATGGGATTCATCACACACACACACACACATTTTCAGTAGATATTTCTTTGCTCCCTACAGCAGCTAAGATATTTACCTACTCCTGTAGATTTAAATCAATCAATTTTTGATGATAGCAGTTCAATGCCTAATTCTTTTATTTAGATACCTACAAGAATGAATTATTGTCAAAGGCCAAGTTTAAACCTAGTCACCAGCTTGTACCTTAACATTGTAGACATCTAAAAATTAACACTTTTTCTACAATTTTAGTATTCATTAAACTCCAGACAATTTGGAGCAATGAAACTTGCCTACATAAATAATTTTATAGAATACTGAAAATAGAAACGTATAATATAAGATCAAGAGAACCAAAATTGTATTTCTTTAAACACATTTACAAGTGAATATAATTGAAGGATTCAAAATTAATATTGAAGTTGAAATAGTGATCAATGATAAAAGTATGAAGAATAATAAAACCAGGCCTTAATTTATTATACCCTTCATGAACAGATCTTAACTTATTTCTTTCACAATGGAAAAGAAATGAGTTTTTTTTTTTACTATATATATATATATATTTCTTCTACATTTTTCATAAAAATTCATTAAGTATTATGCAATATATATTTCATTAAATAAGTGACTGCAAACCTAAACTTTTTAGCTTCCAGATAACTTAGTCAAATGTCATCATCATCATCCTCCTATAGCATCCTTTTCCACGCTGGCATGGGTTAGACTTATTTATTTACATCGTTTTGAATTTATCATGCATTATCTTGTAGCTTCAAGGTTCTGATGATGCAAGTTAGGTACATGTGAGAGGCCAGATCTGGCCAGTCATTTCAAATTCGTTTAAACTACTCACTTTTGATCTATGGCATTGGACATAGAAGTAAGTAAAGCTGTTAAAATGAATAGTGTCAATAAACTGTGCTCCATATCTGATGACAGTTTGCAAAAAAGAAAATCTTTGATAACCAAAACTATAAAATGGTTTAAAAAATTTACTGCCAGATGTTAAGCCCAGTGTAATATTAGTTTAATATATTTGGAGTTTGGTGATTCTCAAGTTTTCTCGAGATCAATCAGCAGACACTTTAAAGTTTTACTGAAATACACGTTTGAACTCAACTTTTTAAATAGGAAGCTATAGAAACTGTCACATGTAGAAATGCATATTTAAAATCAAACTGCCATGGTTGCAAAAAGAAAAAAAAATCTTAACAGTAGTCATGTGTGGATTACAAAGTGTGCAAAAAGATAAGGAACATTGCATGCAACAAAATTCAAAAGATCTGTAATTTAGTTTACTTATTCCCAAAGCACACACACACACAGCCATACTGGCAAAATTCCCTAATAACAGCCACTATTTTGAGATTTATATTTTCTGAGTGTAGACTACTAACATTACCACCAAAAACAAAGCAATGCAATCAAAGCCAATATGTGACTGCACAACCTGCTAGAAATAGTTCTATCAAATTCTACATGCCATTATTCAAAACAAAATAAGACACAGATTATACTGAGTAACAAAATTTATATTTTTTGTGTCTTTGATCAAGTGTTATTTTCTATTTGCTTCTAACTAGAAATCAAAGGAAATGATTACTATTCCCTTCTTCAGAACTTTACTTTTGTGACCTGGACATCAATGTTTCAAAACTGACCTATTTTCCATTACATTTCAGACTGGTTCAGCAGAGTTGTTGAAGCAGAAATATTGTTATAGCAAATATTCTTCTCAATATCACAGATTTGCTTGACCGTAATCACTTGAGCATGTCTCTTAGTGGCTGACAATATATGCATCTCTGAGCAGTGGGGGAGCATCATAGCCATGTGTTGAGAGGGATACTTTGAGGTTTGAATAAATATAACAAAAGCAAAATTTGAAGGAAATAGCAACCATTTTTCATACTTTCTAGAGGTAAGCGAATAGGAAACTGTTGCTACCTAAGGTAAAAAATTGTGTTCCACAGTATTATGTATTCCTAAATACCACTAATGATAGAATGGTCATGAGTAGAATGACTGAATATAGTTTTCTTTCATTAGGATTGACCTTACGCTAAATAAATAATTTGGGGGACTTGTCCTATATTTTGCACCAAGTTCCCACAACTTGCTTATCATGTCCACTCTCGGTGTATAGTTATTAGCTTTTAAATGTAATACCACACTCATTCTTAAATATTCCATTTTTTGCAAAACATATGTCCAAGAAATGTCTAGTCACATGAGACATTCAAGGAATCCTGATAAAGACTAATTTGAATTATTGCATATCTTTAAAAAACTGACTGAGCCATAATTAAATCTTAACTGAATACTTGTTACAAGGTATTTAACTTTTTTTTTTTTAGTTGAAAAATATTCAATCATTTCCAAACTATTTTCTAGTATACAAGTTCTATGAAAAGCTTTCACTGTATTTCAAACATCAGCAATATCTTGTTCATTATGGTTATACAGAAGTCCATTATACAGTAATGAGCTGGTAACCATTTTGATATCACTGAAAATATTTTGTGCTACAGTATACCAGCAACACAGACAGGTTTTACCAAACTGCCGAGTTCTATCAGAATACGCCATTGTAGAATAGTGGCTCGAATTTATATAGTGTTTTAATTGCATTGCAGCCATATACAGTATTAAAGTGCATTGATACTCAGAGAGACTTCTGAGGTCAGACACATACTCTCATTTCTTTGCTTTAAAAAAAAAAAAATCTGATGTGGATTGTGCATAGTTATGACTTTTTAGAATGGCATTTGTTCAATTAATAGTCATGGAAGCAACTTGGTTCACTTGGACCTTCTTAACATGATTAATCCAACAGCTGAACACACTGAACTGAACATGCTTTCCAAAGATGTTTATTTTACTGTTACATACAACAGAACATATTTTGAAAATTGGACTCTTTTAGCATATTAATAACATTTTGAAAGTACAGTCAATAGTTTTGGAACTCAGACCAAACTATATGCATATTTTCATTAACTCCTGCTTTTTATACAGGAAACAACATTTAAACGTTAAATGAATGAATAAATAAATACAAAGGAAATGCTTGATCAAAGAACCAGTATGAATACCATTAATGAGTTGAATGCCATAATCATTTGCATTTAGATTACTTTGAAACCATTTAATCCTCAAACACCTCTTAGAAATATCCCAAGCATATTTTTTTTTTTTTTTACATAATTATTAATATATATATAAATGAAAAAAAAAACTATTACTTACCACTTTGTTAACAAAAGAAACAAAACCATATCCCTTTGATTTCAGGGTTTGCGGATCCCGAATGATTTTACAATCTCTGCAATAAAGGGGGGAAAACAAAAAACAGAAAATTGAGTGAGAACTATAAAGACAGTAAGCCTGAAACACACGACGGCAAGCAGGCTGTATAAAAAGACCAAAGCAACTGTGGCAAAAAGCTACAAGTTTAACAAGCAACCAATAAAAATTTTAGTGACATCAATACAAATGCACTGATGATTCCCTCCCAAATATTATAAATGTAGACTTCTTCATGGGATTTACTTCCAGATATTAAAGTTTTTTTTTTAAGTCAGCTTCATAGAACCTGTAGCTTAGTTGTAAAATAATTTCTAACTAAGCAAATTTTAGTGAAAAATTATTATACTTTAAATGATAGTTAAAAGATGAAAAGTACATTAAAACATGTACTTTTAAACTAAATGCTAATGAACATTCTAATTTAACCAAACGTTTTTTTACTGAAGTTTTAAACTAATATTCTAAAGACTTCAAAATGAGGAAAAGAATGAAGAAAAATTCTTTACATGCAGAAAATATAGCCCACTATATTAATGAAATTAGTTTCGAGGTGTATGTGACTGGCATTTTCCACTTATTAAAATATGTATACTAAACTTAAATTTTTGATACACTCAAAGACTGGTGCAGATCATAAAGACTAAAAGTTTCAGTAGTTAATAACAAAGCAATATTATTACACCTAATACTGCATTGGTGTTAGTAGTATTATTGATTAACAAACAAAACTTTTTAATATAGAGATCAAATCTGGACTGTCTGCATGGGTTAGCTGGAAGAAAAGCTTTAACAGCAACAAGTTTTTATGCAAACATGTACATAGTACTGCTACCAAATTTAGGCAGGGTTTTGATATATATAGACTGATGCAGGTTTCTTTTTTAAATTAAAACAACCATTACTCATTCAACACAATGAGTTATAATTTACGTATTTTTACAATAGTCAAGTAACAAGGTAAGCAATTAGCTTTCCTTAATCGGAGGTAATACTGAAAGAATAATTGGATGCAGTTGGTTGGGATAAAATTGTCAACGTAAAGGGTATCAGGTAAACTTGGAGGCAAGCAGAAGGCAATTTATAGAATCTAATAAACCAGGTTTACAAAATTAAAAACCAGAGGATATTTTGTAGAAATTTAATCAAAATCTTTTATATAATGACCTACTTAGCAAAAACTGCTAACTTGGGAGAGGAAAGTAAATGTTAGTGAATAAAAAGATTTAAAAATACAAGGATGTTTGTGGATAGAAATTATTATTGAATGAAAAATAATATATGAAAAAGAGTTTGGTTATGAAATCATGAAGTCAAAAGTGAATATTTCATAGGAAATATAGCTATTATAAACCATAATTGATAATATTAGGAACGTAAATAAAGACAAAAGAAGGATTTCAGGAGATAGGAATTAAAACATGGTTGGTCTACAAAGAAATAAATGATTTAATGTAGAAATGATGAGTGCAAAGGAAAGCTGCAAGATAAATATCAATTGAAAGAGTCCAAACAACAATATTTATTTTATTCTGTATTTTTACATACATGAGACTATGAAATGAAGGCAACCAAAAATGTTACATAATTACTAAAACAGGGGAAGCCCTAATAATGCCTTAAATGATCTCAAACTCTACATATATTAGAACAATTTGAATTTGTCCTTACAAAATCATATACCTAAAATTTGAATGACAAAACCAGAAGTGATAATCCAAGAAGCAAAGTAGTGTATGTGCAGACAGTCAAGAACCTCAACTTTCAAAATAAAAATACCTTTACAAATAGATAAATCCTCCAATGAGAGATTAATTTCCCAGAGTCAAATCTAATATAATATAAATATTTTCAAACACCAACAAAAACACAACTATAAGAAAAATGAAATCTCAAGGACACAATAAACCTCACACTAAACAAATTGAAAGGATTGAACAGAAAATGGAGAAAATATAAAAGTCAACAAAATGAAAGATGATATTAATATGGTTGGATCCATTACAACAAAAAAAAAAAAAAATAGTAACTACTACTAATTATGAAATTCAGTGGAAACTGGTTGATGCGGTTTGAATGTATATAGAATGTATGTGAGTGAGCATACAGTCACATGTATGCTAGTAATATCTATGTACGAATGAATATGCATTATCGTTGATCTTTTGCTGTTGAAGCCTTTCTGGTGCATTCTAAGAAAGCTGAAGATACAATTGCTACCGAATAATGTGAACTAGCATGCCTGCTTCTCACCATTCCCACTAAAACCCACTGAAAACCTACAAAGAGGGAGGGTAATGATCAGAGTGATTAATAATAACCAGCAGCATCCATCAATGCCAGAGACATGCTTCAAAGAAACAACATAGCCAAATGGGCTATGGATACATTGTTTCCTTGCTTCTGGCTACAAAACAATAAGAGAGCTTGAAAAAAGTTTTAAGTGTCTAATCTGGTGCACTGCAAAAAGCGGTTAATAAATTTATTTTGATACATACTAAAAGAAATAAAATGGGAAGAAAGAGAATTAAAAATACAACACAAATGCAAAAAAGATAGAGGGGGAAATGAAATGAATTTAAAAATATACAGTAAATTTACCATGGTGTGTATGTAGAACGTATGTACATAAATACTTAAATTTATGCAAATATTAAAAAAGGGGGGTAGAATGTGCTCCTAGAAAAAATTATATATATAAAATAGGGGAAGGTATTGACTACTTGCAGGGAAGGTTGGAAAAATGTGTGATAACCACACACTCACACAAACACCACCATACATATACATCTTTACAAAAAGTATGAAAATATCAGCCATAAATAAAATAAAAGGTCCCCATATATATATATACATATATATATATAGTTTGTTTACTAGCAAATAATATAAATGTAAGATTGGGTGAACAGACAGGGCAAGGATTACTGACACACATTTTTGCTGCTGCTGCTGCTGCCCAACAAGCAATCTATCTTGCACTCAACGCTGTGACATAGCAGAAGTGCACACACTACTCACACAGCGGTTTTTACAGGAAAAAAGAGTAAAAAAGAAATGAGAAAGGAAAAAAGAAAAAAAAAGTAGGAATGAAAAGGCATACATAGCCTGTGCCAAATTGCGCTTTATTTGTTGGTAGTAGTAGTAGTACACTGGACGACGGGTCGTGTCATCTGTTTGAAGTTAGGAAAAGTAACAATTACTAAATATGGCACCAGCAACAATGTTTGGAATTGAAGAATTGGAAAAGAAAAATGAGCAATGGCAACAGAAAAAATCCTTTTATTCCTTTCTTCATGTTCAATGGAGCTCTGGGATATTTCCCCGAGGCGCCAGTTTAGCAAGGAATTTAATTTTTAATATAATTTTTCATGTTTATGTATACATACAAAATATATATACATTAACCAAAGTTTTAAAGGTAAATTTGTTGGACTTAATAGAAAATTAAAAAAAAAGAATAAAAATACAAAATCACAAACATACATATATATGCAAAGATCAACGCAATGAAATATATATGTAGTATAATTGCATGTGATAGTTGTAAAAGATAAATTTCCTCCAAATTTTGGTGGAAATTTCCTCCAAATACGATATCCTCATTTATTCTTCAAATAAAATTGCCCTCTAGGTCTCAAAAAAAAATTTAAAAAAAACAGGGAAAACAAATGAAAGCTAAAAATTTAAAAAGCATCTAAATAAATATAGAAGAAATAAATTGGAAAAAATAAATAAAGCAAAAAGTAAAATTCACTCTCAGCCTAATTTTTGTTAGTATATTGCATCTTCACAAATTTTTTGCTTTTTTTTTTCTTTTGCTTTTTTTTTGGGATATAATCAATACTTTTGGAAGATCAACAAGACAGCACAGGTAAACTTCTTGGATACACATACAAAATCTTTTTCAATGTTAATATTGAGTCAAAATTTCAATTCAGCATTGACAGGACAACCTGATCATTCTACCACCATAATTGCATACAAAATTGACAGAAACATGTTTAATAACAAAGGTTGAAGAGAATTAAATTCATTTGCTAAATAGCACCTCTGCTATGTGTACATCCTGAATATAACAATATAAAGATACCATACAGAGCCAGTCACAAAGCGTACATTTTAGTAGCACACAAGCTAACTCTGCCATACAGCCAAACAAACACTAGCATACAAATTATGCCAATGACACCTTGTTAAGTTTTTTATATGTATATATATATATATACACACACACACACGCACGTGCATATATATGCATATACATGAGAGTGTGTGTGTGTATATATATATACATATATAAACACAAACGCATACATGCAAAGATGTATATAATGCCAAACTAAAAAGCTAAATGGAATATAAAAAAGAAATGGAGGGGGAGGGGGGCAAGTGAAACAATTGATTTTTAAAAATTATAAATAATATACATAAGCCTTTTATAGGTACAGATGTGGTTGTATAGTTTTAAGGAAGTTCACTTTTGCATTCACGTAGTTCTAGGTTCAATCCCAACTAGGTATCACTTTGAGTGTGCAAGTCTTCCTATCTCAGGTTAACCAATAGCCGGTGAGTGGAATGTAATAGACAAACCACAAAAGCCCGCCATATATGTGTGTGTGTGTGTGTGAAGCAAGTATGTTGTATTATGTCGTTTTATGCACCCTAAATATATGGTTTGCCAAATTGAAACTGGTAAGCGGCAGACTGAAATATATAGTGGGAGGTGAGGGTCAATATAATCAACTACACCCTTAAAGGCAGTACTCTAGCAGGGAGCAGTTCAATGTCTATGACCAGTTTAACAATATATCTTCTGTATAAATTTTAATTGCAACCTCATCTGAAACAACAGTAACAACAAACAATAATGAACAGGGCTTCAACAATGACTAACTGCATGCTATTTTAATGCAAATTAGACCAAAGTAGCTTTATTGCAAACTGATTTAGACACAGAGAAAGGGCAAAAAAAGCTCCGTTAATTTAGCAACACAAGTCTCCTATTTTTAAAGCCACTGAGCTGAAAAGTATAAACCAAAACAATCTTCGCATGTGAAAATTTGTGATCAAGAAAATTAGAGAGAAGTTACACATACACACAAACTTGAAAGGTGGGGTAAATGAATACTTGGGAATAGCGTGGGTTTGAAATAAAACTGGATAGTCTAAATGTAAACAATTGAGGAAAAATTTATAAACCGTAAAGTGTTTTATATAGTTTTTTATCAGACATCATATGGAAAGTAAAGGAAGGATTTGAAGTGAACAATCAGTTTAGAATAAACTCTTGATTTCTAATAATTTACATCGCTTCTATTATTTACCTAATTATATCAACAAAATGTCAAAGAAAATTACTTCAGACTCAAAGCAAAAAATATTCAATATAGAAATTCATCTAATAAAAAGAAAATAATGAGGTTAGAATAAGACTATATAGCAGACATTGATTTGGGAATTCTAATTCTTGAACACCAGAAAACCTTTTGAAGTAATGAACATGTCAAGAAGATAATCATGTTTTCACTGAAATATCTGAGTGAAATGATTATGTATTACTGCAAATCATTTAGCTAAGGTTCATGATCCAGGCAGCTCAGCTAGAAACAAGGCTTTTTTGCAATGCTGTCATTTCAGCTGCTTATTGAATGCTAAGATAGTTTTTTATCATCTAGACGATCCCAAACTTGGAAAAGCTACACGCCTAAACAGACGAAGACCATTCATTCATTATGATCGTATATTTGTATATTGGTAAAATAATTTACATCCTGAGTGACAGTCTTCTGAAGTCTATAGCTGACACATTACATCCTGAAATACTTTCAACTGTTGGCCAAAATAAAAAATGGATCGGGAAGAATGTATTCCTTCTAGTCAAAAAATATGGTTCAGTTTATAATATGTGAATTACACACAGTATATCTTTATTTTCCATGATGGCATAAACTGAATTACAACTACTGTAGTACAAAAAAATAGGACCTAAATTGTTTTGTTTACACCAAAGTTCATAAAATGATAAGATTCTATCTAATTACATACATTTTCTTCTTCCAAAACAAAAATGAAATTTTAAGCGCTCACCAACCTAAAATAAAAAAAAATTACATGCAACATGTACATACTGATTGAGGAAGAAATTGATTATATCATAATATCCAATGCATGTTCAAATTTTAATGGTCTGACCTCTACAAGTGTAAAATATATTTTACACAAAGATTTATGTATACTTATCTCATAAGCAAGGAAGATAACTGTCTATATTTCTTAAGTTATTCACTATATTGAAGTATGCACTGAGTGGTAGCATTGACATACATGCAGCTGCATAGTGGTGTATTTATGTGTGTATGTATGTGTAGATATGTGATTTCAAATTATAATCAAACTGTATCGTGTCAGACTGAAGTCTACATTAAGCTAATGAATGTGCTCGGTTTTAAGCAAAAGCTTCAAGCTATCTTGAGAATCTATAATACCTTTAATAGGGGAGTAAAATCAACTGCATCCAACCAAGATTCAAATAACAAATACTGCTCTGCTTTTTGATTTTTAAGACAAGCAACTACAAACTTTGAGCTTACATGGTTAAGCAACATCTTGTGACGAGAACCATAACCACATAATAGTCATATACTTACGATATTTCTCCAAAAGCTTTAAAGGCATCCCGTAGTTGATGAGTTTCAATATCTGGACTTAAATCACCAACAAATATATGGAAGTGTTCTGAAACAAACATTTAAAAATTGACAAATTAAATTACAATTCACACAAAAGATATTAGATCACAACACACTGAAGACAAACTACAATACATTTTTGTTTTTTAGTGAGTGGTTTCTTTCTGAAAGGTTTCCTTCCCTAACTCTAAATAACACAGGCTCTATGATCTTATTTTGCTTTAACACTAAGCATCATACAGTAATGGCACACTCCAATAATACATTTCCTTAATGTTTCTCTCATTTTGTGTGTGAATACAAGGAAAATATTTTGATTCGCTATATTAGTAAACAGCCTCTAAAACCATCAATCAGTAAAGTAACGTAACAAACATTATGCTCCAGTGTAGAATTTAAATCGCTGGCCTATAAACCAGTTATGGCTGCCCTTTCCATTATGCTCTCCTTGGTTAAGGAACAGAATACACAATTTCACAGTTCAGTTAACAGAAGGAAATATATTTAGTTGTAAAAATATTTATGCCAACCTAAAACATCAAAAAAAAACCCCCACATTGCTCTATATGCAATTATGCAGGCAATCACTTAAATTCCAGTGGTATAATGATCTACCAAAGGCCTAACCTGGAATAGTAATAGCAATCCCATGGCATACCACAGCAGAGGTATATCACATGTTTAGAGGGCAGGTGATGGGCTTTGAAAAGAAAACAGGTTATAAGAAGCTTATCACTAAGCATTTGCCTAAAAGTAAATACAAGCACTATTATAGAAATTAAAAATTTTAACAAGTCAGGCTGAGCTTCAGCCCCCCCCCCTTCCCAAATTCATGTACGCAATCCTACCATCAACCCAAATCACTTTTCCTCTGCCTCCCCATAAAAAAAAAACAGAGTGCTGTTTGCATCTTTAACTCTTTCCTTGTGTTATAATTCTTTTTTAAACAAATCTAAATTTTATCAAACAAGGAATTTTGCCTTCCCTTTTTTTTTTATTCCTTAACCCCATTATGGGAAATGCTGAATTTGCACTTTGCTTACTACATTGGGTTTGCCATTTCATATTTGTTTATGTCTATTATGTCTTTTGTGATCAGAAGACTATCCTATCAATGGAGAGATTTTTGCAATAAAAGTCTGCCACTGGTTCCTAAGTGGTCAACTGACAAGATGCTTGGAAAAATTCTTGCCTCAGATTTAACTTTGTTCAAGATTTATGTTTAACATTTTTATCCACTTTACTATTTTCATGAAAGCAAAAATATTTTAAAGATAACAAAATAATGAGGATAAAAATATGGATTCACAGCTTAGTCTTTATAATATTACACATGTGCTTGGTACTGTTCACATCATTACAAAGAACTTTAGTGGAACAATTCAGAAACACTATGATTGAAGTGATGTTTTATGAAGCAAAGTAACGAGAGCAAATTTTACGACACTGCTATCAAACCCATTTTACAAATAAAATACAAAAAGAAGATTAAAACTAACCCTATAAAAATAAAGAAAACCATAAACCAATTCAAAACAGCAATAGAAAGAGTAAGTAAAGGAAACAATTTTATGAACCTTAGCACACAGTACAGTATAGATAAAAATGTATTACCAAGAAGTAATTTATTTGATGGAAGTTAAGGCAGAATGTAGAACATTACTTCTAAAATTCTGCCTACCACACATTTAGAAAGAAAAAAAAAATCATTGTAGATGAATTATTCAGTAACCTACATATTTTGACTTTAAAAACATCAGATAATTAAAAGAATTGTTTTGTCCTTTTTTTTTTTTTTTTGCTGATTGCTGATAGTATGGTTTTGAATATTAATTTACCAAACATTTTTTTCCTCTTTATTTTGTTTGAAATTCTAGGTACATTGCCCTAGTGATATTTTTGGTGGAATGGATGAGTAGAATCGGATGTAGAAATATCAGTAACACAACTCATTAAATTTACATTACACAGAAGAGTACCAATGTCAAATTGGTGTCTGAGAAATATCTATAATACTGATATAAAGCTTCTCTCACCCTGCTCAAACTCCACTAGTATACATGCATAAGCTTTAAAAGCAATAAAAAGGATTATAATACAACTTGTAACATTTTGTTTATAAGCTCCTGTAAACATTTCATTGGTTTTTGAAAACAATGAATATTTTCCATTGTAAAAGCTTTAGTGTGTAGAGAAAGCGACTAATAACATTTCACATTATAGAAGTACAGTCGTACACACAATATAAGGTGACATATTACAGCGATAATTCAATTTGATGGAAAGGATTCACAAAGATGATTTCTTCGTTAAGTTACATCATTTTCTATAAAATCGGAAAATTTAAATCAAAATAACCAATTGTCCACTATATTTCTATCCAATTAGACAGAAAATTATCTTCAACTAATAATAGATGCAGAACACGTCACACACTAAGTACAAAGGTAAATGTGACAGCTATTTTCTCTTTTAGAATGGATTAGACAGTTCATATGCAAATAATTTGAAATAAGGAGCCAGACAATGTTTCTCACAACAGGGAAAATGGGAGTGAAGTTTAACAGATACAGATTTAAGGATTAATTCCTGTTATAAACAAAGAGTTTCCAAACCAATACTAAAAGTAGTTATTTCCAATAAATCTAAGATAGACATGTTTGAAACATCATTGTATGATAGTGATACAAGGATATAAAAAGTTCAATATAGAAAATTTTTTATTCATCTTCCAATATTCAGTTCATTCACCACTTCCCATGAACAAAATATAATCATTTAAATGCAGTTTTTTTGTGGATGTATTTTAAAATAACATTCAGAATATTCATGAAGCTATGATTTGTCATAGGAGGGCATTTAAAATTCAAGCTGTAAAACTATCTTCCTATTATATAACAATGACCTACATGCGGTGACATCCAGCATCATTTTCATGCAAAAGTAAGTATCCTTTCCTTCCAAACATTACAAACCATGCGTTTATTCACTTGCGACCTAGTCAAATCCACACTGACTTGAAAGCCTCTTCCAATGATATGCCCATATTATCTCATTCCACATTAAGATTAAGAAAACAAATTTCTACTCATATCACGAAAAAAAACAACAGACTCCTCCCTTTATCATGAACATCATTTAACTAGAATCCTTAAAATCACTCCAACTGTTAGGCCTCTCTCACACAAAGTAACTCTCCCAGTGAAAGAACATCCTAGAACTACACCTAAACAACTGGTCTTTCACTTTAGGACTAGAAGATAAATGTGGAAAAGATGTCTACTAAAAATTCCTTTCTAAATGCTTCTGCTATAGCTGCTGTTATAATGATAGCTTGTGGTTTCATGATGCTCATCATCACTAAATTTAAATGTTTGGATCTGCACTTATGGAGGTGAAATCTTTTGTAGCTTTAACTACCGATTTCTTAAATAGGCAAAAAGCTCCTCAATTCGGAGGATGGACATAGGCCACTTTATTGACTTCAACACACCCCATACTTAACTGGAATTCTATTTTGCCTAACCACTTTAAAGATTCTGCCTGAAACAATGGTAATATTTTATACATGGATAATTTTCAGGATTTCTTTTTTTGTATTATATTTGGAATATGTTATTCAGAGTAATAGTGAGAAAGGTCTGTATTGAAAGTTTGTATGCAGTGTAAAGTCAAAAGTTTGAAAAATTACAAAAGTTTTCATTCACATTTCCAGTAAATTCCTAACCAACTCATTGTTAGTCTCCACTTTTAATAAATCAAATCAACATCCACCATTTCAACTATGCAATATATTTTTAAATCAACAAACAAAACATTATTTGATAAAATACAGATTCCAAATGATAATTCTTATGTTATAAAACCAGAAAATCGAATGATGTAAGCATTTGTTAGTTAAATTTGTAAATGCATTAAAATACAGCTTTAATGATGTTAGATGGGTAGCATATTGCAAAAGTATCTATTTCTACATAATACACGATACTGTTAGCAATCAAACACTTGTTTATATTAAAATTCATCTAGGTTACACATGCACTAACTATCCTCACTTGAACTTATCACAAATTCCACATAAATTAGCAGTTAAAATTAATTACGCGGGAAGATGAGAAAAATTTGCATTTAAATGAGTGTATAATGAATACGGCTTATATTTTGCATAGGTTAAGAACATTTTAATATTAATGGCTCAAGTATGATGTATAAAGAAAAACTTTCATTTTCCAATGTTCTTGTGTCTATAGAGTTCCCAACTTGGACTACCCGCATACCTGGGAGTGCATTATGTCATTTCATGGAGTGCAACAAAAAGGAAACTTACGCTTCTATATAAATTTGGTTCTACTAATATTAAAAATTCCATTTTTCTACATATAGGTGCAAGCATGGCTGTGTGGTTAAGAAGCTTGCTTCCCAACCACATGGTTCCAGGTTCAGTCCCACTGTGTGACACCTTGGGCAAGTGTCTTCTGTTATAGCCTTGGGCCAACAAAGGCTTTGTGAGTCGATTTGGTAGACAGAAACAAAAGGAAGCCGGTTGTTCATGTAGACGGAAAATGAAAGAAGCCCGTTGTGTGTGTGTGTGTGTATATATATATATATGTGTATATATGTATGTGCCGGTGATACACTCTCTGGAGTGGTTGGCGTTAGGAAGGGCATTCAGCTGTAGAAACCAAGCCAAAAATAGACTGGAGTCTGATGCAGCTCGCCAGCTTGCCAGTTTCCAGTCAAACTGTCTAGAATGGAAAACAGACGTTAAATGATGATGATATATTATATGTGTGTGTGTGTGTGACCACTATTTGACAACTGGCGTTGGTGTATTTACATCCCTGTAACTTAGCGGTTCAGCAAAGAACCGATAGAATAATTACTGGGCTTTAAAAAAAAGTCCTGGGGGGTCGATTGATTGGGAAAATCTTGGCCACAGTCAAATGACTGAAACAAGATAAACGATATATGGATTTAACCTATAAATGGTTATGACCAAGAACTGTGTCCTCATTTCATTTGCAAGATATGTGGATCTGGATTCAGTTCTTTCACCAATCAAGTCAAAGTCTGCAATTTACCTGAATCCATAAACATGCAGATCACACCAAGAAAGCTCCATATTTTGATTTAACTACTGTTCTTGTGTCTATAGAGGGATCAATGCCTATAGTAATTAATCCCTAAGTGTAGCTTTCAGGAATAAGCCAACATTTATACTTTCACAGTAAATATAATTACATTTTGCAAAAATCAAATATATCCACTCAAAGTTTCATTACCCTTAACTGCAGAAAGCAGTTTTATATACCAATTTATCATTTGTTGAATGGTAGTCCTGTTTGAAACTTTTTCTTTTTTTGTTTGAGATATGTCAAGTTTAGTGAGAAAACAGACTTGCAGAAAATACCAGTTCTATTAATGGTAGATATTTGCAGTTGAAGGGTTAATAATTTTTATTAATGTAGTCTTATCACAGTTTAGACCTAATTCAATTGGGTTTTAACTATGATCTTACTACAAACTCTAGTTTTACTCGTTTAGATCTTCAGTTTCTTCATGGATCTAAATTTGAATGATTTGATGTTATGGTTAACTGATTTTTAATATAAAACTATTACTGTTTCTTGCAAACTAACCTTGAAAGTTAGCATAACTCAGTTCCTTTGTGGGAGTCAGTTGATTTTAATAAAAAGGTTTAATTGGGTTTAAATCCCAAGATCAAACTTATTCTTTCTCTGTCCTTATCACATCTCAATCACTTATTAAATTCTATTTTACTGGCTCACTAAGTTGACTATATGTATGCTTAATAAACAGACCAATAATAAAACGTAATGTCATTTGACACAAAACTAGATAAATTGGTTTTTCTGATTATATTTACAAATAATGAAATTCATGATTGATGCCAAGAATTTACAATGACTCGCAAGATTTCATGAGATATGGAATATCCTCGAAAAAGTTATGAATTTCATCAGTAGTTGACATTGAAATCATATTTTTCAGTGATGAAGAGATAACTATTCATAAATTTTTAAGGACTCAAAACATTAATCAATGAAGAATATCAAATTCAAAATCCAAATAAGTCTTGAAATAGAATTGTGAAAATTCTTCAACTAGTTTATTTCCACATTTCTGTTAAAATACACTGCCTTTTTTTCAATTAATTTTGAAAATATAAACTATTTAAAGTAACTTTGAATCAAGCCATTTGGAACTTAAATTAACAAGAAAGTTTGAGGCTAAGTTTTAACCCAGATAACTTTGAAACAGGAAGTTCATATCACAATCAGGGGCAGTCTCAAGCCGTTTAGTATCAATAAAGAGCAAAACATTTCACAAGCAGCATAATAGTGAGAGGAATAAATAAAGTGATCTTTTGATTTATCCAGAATTTTAAGGATTTCACTACTCTGGTCCAACCCATACCAACATGGAAAACATGTTAAAGCATGATGATAAAAAAATGATGAGTATAAAAACAATTCATCATTTAGCATCTATTTTCCATGCTGGCAAGCCGGGGAGCTGCACCAGAAATCAGTCCCTGTTGGCATGGTTTCTACGGTTGGATGCCCTTCCTAACACCAACCACTCTATTATTGAGTGCTTTTAACATGTCACCAGCACGAGTGTTTTTAACGTGTCACATTTATTACAATGGTTATATTTATGAAATATTTAGTTATAATTGACTGTAAAAGCTTGTTTATAATATAAATCATACTGGTTGCAATATCAAAAACTGTCAACCCTTTTGATACTGACCAACCAAACATTGCACCAAGTTCTATGATACAAACTTCCCGTTTTAAAGGATCTAAATTAAACCTCTGTCAAAATTTTGTAACTGATTGATAATGACAAAAGTTTATTTTATCAAAGATTTTATTATTTTCAAAATTAATTAAAACAAAAGGTAAAGCATTTCAACAGAAATATGGTAACAATAGAGTTAACATTTAACTATGTAACACACCTATATGTAGTGGATGGGGTAGAGAGGGGGTATCAATGTTTTAGTTGCTTTACCACCCCTGCCTTGCAACATCTTTTCCATTAATTTAAATATAAAACTCTCATTCAATGTGTGTGTACATATAAATGTATATACTCACACACACACAAGTGCTTCAACAGTTAATTATTTTTGAAACTAGTCTACTGTTATTGAACATTTTTGTAAGTATTCAAACAAGAAAATCATTTCCAACCAATATTATGTATGCTTCTTTTGAGACCAAGATTAATTTTATTGTTGTTTAGCACTTGTGAAGTTACTAATGGGAATAAGTCATTGGACAATAAAACATTAAAACTTCATGTAACTAATTTGCATTGGTAGAAATTATAAAATTATAGAACATTTTCAACTAATATTTTTGATAATTACAACTAATATGGTGAAATCTATCACACAAATCATTTACATTCAATGGCCATTATTATGTTTTCCAACATTCCATACATATGTCGCATATAAATAATGTCATATTTCATAACCAATAAAATCTTATAATTAATGGGAGTAAATCCTCACCCACATCTACACACACCCAATTAGAAATGGTAGAATTATTCAAATTACCATAGTAATTAAATACACAAAATGAGCAGTAAACTTGTAAAGAAAAGATAGCAGTTAGAGGTTAAAGAATATTAATTGTGCCAATGCAAGTGTAGTTACAAAATAACTAATGTATTGTAACGAGGGAGAAAAGAGTAAATTGATGTATTTTCATGAAATACTCAGCATAAGCCCTCAAATTAAAAAAGAAAAAAATCTAAACACTACTGACCTAATAATATTAGATATACTCCTTCATTCTAATTTGAGAAATTCATCTATTCAGCATTGGATGCAATTTATCATTCATTTGTTTCACATTCACTTTTCCATGCTAGCATGAGTTAGATGAATATGTTATTGAAACATTTATTTTACAGATAGATGCCCTCTTGTTTCTTTAAGTAAAGGATCTCTTATTCCACATGGATTAGAAGGCACAAAGTGATCAGGGAATTTATTGTCAGAAGTGCTAAGAACACCATGTGAATGCCATAACTGTTATATAATCGAGATGTATGTACACACAAACACACATTCTAACTATTTAAGAACTTCGTTGAATGATTTTGATAATTTTGAACCAAAATAATAGATGGTGATCATAAATGATCAGTAATAAAACAGTGCTGTATAGAGGAATTCATGGACAACTCTAGCAGAAAATGTTAGTTGAAAATATGACAGTTTAATTAGGCCATTGACAGAGTACACAATAAAAAACAGTTAACAAGTGGTGGCCATGTTTGGTTTTCACTTTCTATTTGTTATGGTATAGGAAAAAATATGAATTGCTTAACTGATATCTTTACCAGTTAGTACATCACACAATATCAAAGGGTCCACTGAATAACTTAAAAGCAAATGTACAAATGAATCACCATGTTCTCCTGACCACAGTGAATTACAAAATTCCTAGATACTGAAATTTCTAAATACAGCTTACAGGTTCCTAGACATTCTTGTGAGCCATCAAGCTTTCTATTTTAAGAACCATTAAAACATCTATTTATTCGCTTGAAGCTCAGGGTCCATTCAGTCACTGCCAAATTTTCAAATATGCGTATGGGGAGGGAGAGATAGAGAGAGAATTGTCAAAGAACAGAGAAACATTCCCTCCAATACATTGAGATGACATCATTCTACAACTCATATCTGTTAAATGACTGTCCTAATATCCTGGCAAAAATCATGGAAAAGACAGTTACAATATACCAACACATGAATTGAACTCCTCTCAAAGTGTAACTGAAAATAGCTGTGTGAAACTGAACAAAGTTTCAAAATTTAGAAGAAAAAAGATAAACATTATGCATGTTTCTAAAATAACCTGAATTTGTAGAAAAATAACTAAAGTGATTTCTAACCTATCTAATTACGCTTAAATGTCAAATGTAGCTGGCTTGTCAGAATTTTTTTTTTTATAACCACTAACCAATATTTTAATGATATTACCCATCATAAAATGGCAAGTGACTGTTGGCATTAACCATTGGTGAAATAGCTTCATTACATTTTGCAAATCTTTCAATAGTTTCCTATACTTAGAAGAGAAAATTTTATAAAGATACAGATAAATTGACAGATTTTAATTGAGATTTACTGAAGAGATACCACAAGTCGTAATTTGAAGCCACAAAATATTGCTGCAGACATACATGTTGAGATATGGAAAGCAAGGATAATAATGAAAATCAGCCTGTTCTCAAATCTATATTTTCCAAGCATTAAAATAAACAGTCATTTTATAAACACAGTTTCTTGCTAAATATACACACATCATTCAACATAATCCAACTAGTTTGTTTTATATACATCATATATTTTTGTAATCTCATTCATATTAAATACTAAAAGACAGAGCAAAGTGCTCTTATTAACAACTGTTTAGCATTTAAACCAGTCGAAATAGTGTACCTGTTTTATGTTCAAACTGGCCAGATCTGGCCTCTCACACCTACTCTACAAT
>JAOPUL010003388.1:10211993-10222376 GCA_027564515.1 Octopus rubescens | reverse complement strand
GTCTACCAAATCCACTCACAAGGCTTTGGTCGGCCCGAGGCTATAGTAGAAGACACTTGCCCAAGATGCCACGCACTGGGACTGAACCCAGAACCATGTGGTTGGGAAGCAAGCTTCTTACCACACAGCCACGCCGCTTAGATGTGAATAATAGTTACAAATAATCTCTTAAGTATGAATGAAGAATAGTTAATAATACAGTATATTTAGGCATCCAGTTGATCAATCATAGCAGTAGGAATGCACAGCACTGCCACACCCAAGTTCTTTTTGATATTCACAATGGTTCAACAAAGAGAATCCCAAAAGAGATTTAATACACAATATAGACACCAGTATGGCTGTGCGGTTAAGAAGCTTGCTTCCCAACAATGTAGTTTCAGATGCCAGTGTACAGCAGCAAGTATCCTCTACTATAGCTTTGTGCTGGCCAAAGCATTGAGTGGATTTCGTAGGTTGAAACTAAAATCCCATCATGTGTGTGTGTGTGTGTGTGCCTCTCTTGACATCATATGATGGTTGTAAACAAGTGTCACCATCATATATGCAATGCTATTCATCTCAAGTCTTTTGTGCAAAATGCAACTGAAGGGCATCTGGCTGTAGAAAGTTTGCCTCAATATATTGACTGAGTGACTCTTGCAAGCATGAAAAATGGATGTTAAAACAACATCGATGATACTGTCAGGAATGTGGCACACTTGTACATCCACTACATTCACGAGAAAGAAAATAGAATATGAACTAGTAATTAAATTGTCAGACTTCACTATAGATTTCCCACATTGATAAAACATTTTAACTATCATCAATTCTTAAGTTAGAAGAATAGTTTGAATTCTTTGGAGTAATGAAATTTCTAAGCAAAATATTTCTATTCTATAAATGAAAGACTTTTTCTTTTTCTTTATGATCAGTTCAAATTAATAAAAACATGGTTAACCCTTTTGTATCTCCCTGAGGTTCCATGATACATGTACTCATAGTTTACTCAGCAGCAGCTTAATAATGGAATATTACTTTGCAAAATCCTTCTAAATATCCAATAATATACGAAATTCAAAGAAGTTATGTCATTAGAAATATGGATCCTATATAAATGACTGGATCAATCAATTGCCTCGCAAACTGATTTCGTATTTCAATATATTTGTTCAAGTATTAAACTGATTAAAATTTGCAATGTATTATAATCCGTAAGTTGTGATCTGTAATGATCAAAATTCTGTCAGTTCATGATTGATACTTGATTACAGGATTTTAAACCGAAGATCATTTTCTACACCTGAAATTTGGTTCAAACAATGATGCAAAACATGATGAATACATATGTAGCTATCATAAATTTTGATTTTACAGTAGAGATAAAATCTGAGAAATGCAAATAGTTCATAGTCCCAGTAGACAACACAACGCATTGCCCTTCAGCTACAAAGAGACGAACTGAAAGAGCCATTCCAGCACATGGAGTACGGTTTTGTAAAAATCTACTTCCAATAAAATTGGGGGGGTGGGGGTTGCAAAGAACCAGGACATTGAATTTTTCAATACGAAAGGTTTGATATAAGATCTATCAGGAAGCAGCCAGTACTTTATTGTTTGTGATCCTCCACTCTTTGGGTAATGGTGCCATTCATAACAATTTTACAATTAAACTTGTAATCCAATCTTCCTATATCTTAATTGTTGTATTTATAGGCATTTGTGATGTGTATATATACACACATTCTTTTGTTTACATACCTACACTAGTTAACAATTTTCATTCCTTAATATATTTTAAATATTGTGTTCTATGGGTGAAGAAAATCCTTTAATGAGATAAACAAGATATGCTGGACGCTTTCAGGTAAAGGAGATATTTCCTAATAACCTTCTACAGTAGAACTAAACAGGTCATTGGATTGCAAATATATTTATACTGAAGTAGAAATAGATGACTTCTCCAGTCATTACTATTATTGCATTTTATTCCAAAATATGGATATAGTTAAGTAACCGTAACAAAAAGACTTAGAAAGTTACCTTTCTTCTAAATATATTGGGTTGTTTTCAAAGAAGGCAAAGGTTTTGGAGGACTCGCATGTCTTCATATCCAGGGGAGTATATGATAGTTTTGGTGAGATTCAACCTTATGCTGTATTGATGATTGATACAAATGTTTTCCCTTTTGCTACTAGGCATCCAGTTGTGCTACTTTGAAATTGCTGTATTTTCCATATTTTTAACTTTCTTGTTATGCCATGTTTCATTATTATTATTTGCAGAATTGAGTGCAGTATTTACTTACATCTCTCTACACTGAGTTCAAATTGCATTGAAAAGACCTTTGCTTTTCATTTAATAAAATGAAACACCAGTCAAGTAGTGAGTTTGATCAAACAGACTATACTAATAATTTCCCCCCAGTTTGTGGCCTTGTGTCTACATTAGAAATCAATAGTAATTAGCCAGATTAAAAAATTATGCAAGCCTTTCTCCTTAAAGTTATGTTAATAATGATAGCATTTTTTTTTAATAAAAAGATGTGGAATTCAGTAATGTAATTAAAAATGGCTTATGTGTATTATATGAAAGAAAAGAAAATATAAAAAACTAGCAAGTACTTAAATCTAATTAAAATTATTTAAGCACCAATGCAAGGTGTCTAATTTAAACAAAATTACCAAACCAAAATAGTATAATAAACAAATATTGTAAATAGAAACATGAAATCATAATCTTCCTTTAACTCTTTAGCGTTTAAACCAGCAAGATCCGACCCAAATATTGTTTCATGTTCAGCATCTCACACCTATCCTACAATGTTAATCTAAAATTAAACAATCACATCCTCAAAATCTCGAAGCTACAAGATTAATTTTAAAAGATGTGAATAAATAAACATCACATTTGACTGATTAACCTGAATGCTAAAGGGTTAACATCCGTTTTCCATACATTCATGGGTTGGATGAATAAATATATACCTACAGTACAAAAATGCTAATCCTTCAAAGACAAAGAAAATTTTCGTTTATAAACCAGTTAAAAATTTATTAAATGAAACCACATTTAACAGCAAGTATGAGTAATAGTTTGAGTGACAAAGCTTCTCTATGGAAAACAATTTTATAACTTGAGCCTTTCTTTAAATTAAACTCTCCAGTGACAAATCATTAATTCAACAGTCATGTTTGCAACTCTCATGGACAGAGTTCTTATAAAATAGTAAAATAAATTGTCAATATCTCTTGGCCTCATTATGTTTTAGTTCCACCCATCAATTATGCATCTTAAAAAATCCTCATATGACAAGTTTTCTATGCAAAGTAGGTCAGAGAGTGCTAATTCATGAATATTATACAACAGGAAAAATAAAAATAATATTTCTAATGACATGAAATATGAATCGGAATGATTGGATGATAAGATACAACGGGATTAACAAAGTGACTCACTGAAACCAAGCAGGTAAAGAGTGAGAGGGGGGGGGAGATTAATTCTAAAGATGAAATAAGTAAATGCATAATGATAAAAACATTGTAAATAAAATAATCATACTAAATACAGGGAAATATATATTTTCAATAACTCCCAATTCTGATATCTAAAATGTCATTTTAACTGCAAATAAAAAAAAAATGGTTTGACTGGAGACTGGCAAGCTGCACAAGACTCCAGTACGTTTTGGCTTGGTTTCTATGGCTGGATGCCCTTCCTAACACCAACCACTCCAGAGAGTGTATCGGGTGTTTTTAACGTGTCACCTCCATGTATATGGAAATGGATATAAATATATTTTTTTACATCCACTATTTCCAGAATTTCTATGGTCTGATGCCCTTCCTGTTACCAAGCAGGTAATATGCCCCATGGTCAGAGGTTTTCAACTGAAGACTTGGAAACAAATAGCAGCCTTGTACGACTTACAAACATCATGTGATGTCAAGACAAAAGTATGTACACAAGCACATGTCCATGCAAACTTACTTTCAGTTTGTGTCAACCAAATCCGCTCACAAAGCTTTGGTCAAACTAGGGCAATAGAAGACACCAAGGCGCCCTGCAGTAAGATTTCAACGCGAGACCACAGAGAAGCAAGTTTCTAAACCACACAGCCATGACATAAATAAAAACACTTTTTTTTTTCGTTATTTGTTTCAATCATTTGAAACGCCTTGAAGGGCCGAACAAATCGACCCCAGGACTTTTAAGCCTAGTACTTTATCGGTCTCTTTTGCTGAAACACAAGATAACAGGAACGTAAACACACCAACACTGGTTGTCACGCGGTGGTGGGAGACAAACACATACACTGGGCTTCTTTCAGTTTCCGTCTACCAAATCCACCCAAGGCTATAATAGAAGACACTTTCCTAAGATGCCACACAGTGGGACTGAACCCGGAACCATGTGGCTAGGAAACAAGCTTCTAACCACATAGCCACGTCTGCACCTATAAATGTGTATTATCAGTCGGTTACGAGTGTTCCAGTTGATCCGATCAGCGGAACTGCCTGCTTGTGAAATTAACATGCGAGCAGCTGAGCTGCCCAGACACATGCACCCTTAACATAGTTAGTTCTCAGGAAGATCTTGACACCAGAATGTGACAGAGCTGGCTCTTTTAATTACAGGTACAACTCATTTTTGCCAGCTGAGTGGTGTGGAGCAACGTGATATATGTATAATATGTATATGTGTGTGTACATATGTCCTTATGTTTGTCTGCTCCCAATCAATAGGTCTCATCTGTCTGACTATCAATCGCCTGTGTGGTGCCACGTAAAAAGCACCAGCGTTGGGAGTCCGGTGCCAGTGGGACGTTAAAAGCACCCAGCTCAAATCAGACTGGAACATGGTGCAGCCCCTCCCCGGCTTGCCAGCACCTGCCAAACCGTCCAACTCATGCTAGCACGGAAAACGGACATTAAATGATGGATGATGATATATGTGTGTATATACATATGTATGTGTGTGTGTGTGTGTGTATATATATATATATATGTGTGTCTACATATATATATATATATATGTATGTGTCTATATGCATGTATATATATATATATATATATATATATATATATATAAACACACACACACACACACACACACACACACACACACGCACACACCCACACACATATATATATATATATATATATATATAGTGAGGGATTATAATATCTAGGCAAAAGTATTTGACAAGCTCAGTGGATATAAAGATTGAAATTGGTAAGATGTAGCAATTCAAGGTGGTTACAATACCAGTGATTGTAATAGAAGTAGGAATGATCAAAAAAGGAACTGATAATTATTTGAACATGATCCCTGGCTTACAATCCCTGCAACAAGTGCAAAATATTGTTTTAACTGTTACGTCTCACGTGTCGATGTCATAACTATTACTACCCATGTATTTTAATGTTTTCCCATATTTATTTTCTTCTCTTTCTTTCTTTTGTTCTTTTTCTGTTTTTCTTTCCTTCTTTTCTTTTTTTTTTACATAACTTCATTTCATCCTAAAATTGAACAATTTGCTATGTTTAGCTTAATGGACTATCAATGCATACAGCGAGTTTCTTTGCCTTATGATTCTGGAGGAAACTCAGCAAGAAATAGAAGCAAAACTGAAAGAAGAAGAATAACTAATAATTATTATAACAATATCAAATTCTGGCGCAATGCTAGCAATTCTAGGGGAGTGTGTAAGTCGACTACATCGATCCCAGTGCTCAGCCTGTACTTAATTTATCGACCCCGAAAAAATGAAAAGGAAAGTCAACCTCGGCGGCATTTGAGACTCGGCCCTTAAATAACGTGAAGAAAGCATGTTTTCCAGCGTTCGTGTTCTTTACAAAACATAAATACAGGGAAAGATACAATAAATACGATGAAAGTTGAACTGGGTCATAGAATGACGTGTAGACTGGATAAAACAAATGTTAACCAGAGACGGGCAAAATATATATATATGGAAGATCTAAGAATATGACACACACGATACTTACTCGGAATAAAGAAAAGAGTTCCAGAAGATATACGATAATTTAAACTGAAGAATAATAACGTAAAAGAATTCAGTATACTCACACATACCTGGTTGAGTAACAAATGCCTAGCTTTAGTTAGAGCATCTCAATTCTCTACAACCCCGTTATTGCTCACATTTCTGCCTTCTACAACGAACGATGCCCTTTATTTTTTCTATAGCGGGTTAGTGTAGGTTACAACCCACATCTTTCAAATATATTTATCTCTGGCAATTGTACCGATTTTCAGTTATTTTACCAACATCATGCATTTTAAAGGTCTTCTACATTGAAACCATAACCGTAACTCTCTCTCTCTCTCTCTTTCTTTCTCTCTCTCTCCTTCTCTCTCTCTCTCTCTATTTTGCTCTCTTTCTATCTATTTTTCTCTCTCGTAAATTAATATTTCCTAGCTATATATGTCGAAACATCAGTCTATTAGAACTTGATTCGGACTGCAAGGCATAATGAATATTAATTCAACGTTCTCGTCACTGTCTTTGTTATTATTACAATGGACATGAAGGGTTATTATTATAATTTTGCTGAGATTAATCGTTGTTGTTGCAACGAGGTTTTCGTGTTCTCTACATTACTGTACCACACAATTGTATGAAACAGGACTTTGTCTTAGCGCTTGAGACAGAATTCTCCTCATTTATTCTTTCTTGTTGATGGAGGTTGCTTATGTAAGTAAACGGAAGTGTGACTTACGCCTTTTGCTTTCTCAGCTGTTCCGCAACTTTTGCCTATTTCTCCTTCCTGTTGCTGCCCTTTCCAGTTCTTCGGGCTAAAGCACATGAGTATTTTTCTTACTACAACTAGATCTTGTGCGATGCAAAATTACTTGCATGCCCTTTGTTGTTGGCCTCTCAAACGGACAAAACTTTGGTAATTTATTCAGGAACGTTAGTACATATAAATCACTCTTGACCCCTCTTTATCATGAGACCCCTCTCCGTTCGTTGCACGCTCACTCCCTGTCATGCATAAGTGACAACCTGCAACGGTTCCACAATGTATGAAAGGTGGTACATCTAACTACACCAGTTTGTGTTTTAACAGAGTATTTAGTCTTGGTTCAGCAGATTGTGCCATAAAATGTACACTCTTCGATATTTCAATTAGTGTTCCACTAAACTGGCAATTCAAAGCCAGGCTTACTTGTTTCCTCTTCTTCACATTTGGATTAGTGACAAACTTTCTTAGCTTCCGCAATGCGTCCTTTTAATTATTTCTCCTGGGTACGTTGATGACTCTAAAGTTTGTGTCTGTGTGATGATAGACGGAAGATGGCATGTGAAGAAAACAAGAAACAGAATATAAGAACTGAAACAAAGAGAGACAACAGAATCATCTTAGAGAAATCGATGAGTTTCTGTAAAACGGTTTCCTTCAAAATATTCTGAAGGGATTCTTTTAAAACATCATTTGTAAGAGAAAGACATAACAAGGCAGTACGTGATGCAGGGAAAAGCAGAACAGTTTTCGAATGGTATATAGGGCAAGACAACTCCACATCTAGAATGCAATGTGGCTAAGAAAAGCAGATAATTAAGAGGTGTAAAATAAAAGGTCGATATAATAAATATTACGCAATTCATTGGAAAACCATCTTCCAAAGTACCTAATTGGACGTTATTCTGTGCAGGCATATGACAAGGGTTCTAGATGAACATGAGTACGTCCAAGCAAGTACCGACTAAATTAACAATTGAATATCTTCTTGTAAGACAATTTTTGTTATGAAAGAGAAGCAGAAAGGGTCTGAGGTCTCAAATTGCATACCAACAATGTCATGCTTCTACTGTGGAAACTGATACGATCTTAAAGTAATACAAAATGATTCTAATCAACAGAAACGGTGCAAGGAATGTTAATAAAGAGAAGCGATCAGCTATTAATCAAAATATAGAAAGGGAAAGAAAAACATGGTGCTGTGCTCTTGGATTGTGCAAAAAAGCAAACATACAGCAAATAACATCACTTGTATGAATAAGCATAGGATTTGGGGAAAAGGAATTAAATGTTTCAGACACTGAGTCAGAAATGTCAAGATTAATGGGAATAACTTGACAGCCTATCACCACTATTGGTTTGACATTAAATTTATTCTAGGTAAATACTAGGGGATAGTAAGCTATTTGCTATTCATCTATGACTTAAAGATATGCAACAAGACTTGAGGTAAGTGGAGATCATTGTCAATATCATGAGAGTATTTAGGAATGACGTCAGAATGTTGTATTTATAAGAACGGATCTCATGTTATAAAGAAAGACAAATGCCATAAAATTGATGGAATAAATTCACTGAACGAGATGTGAGAGGCTGATACAGAATATGGACACAAATATCTGGGAATCTTCAGATATTTGGAAGAATAAAGTAAAAATGTTAGAAAAAATGAAAGATAAAATCAGGAGAGAAAATATCCGAAGAGAGAGTATAATGTACAAACGCAATGGGGCAAATACCATTACTGACATAATCTCAAGAACCTTATCCTATCAAGCGGTAAAATGCTGAAACGATCAAAGTAACATTTTGAAACGGAGGACAAAACAAGCAAAATCCTGACAATCTAACGAGACGGATACTAAGAGGCAGTTGTTGAGAGATATTTCAATAGAAAGGATGCAAGATCTGTATTGATATGTGAAGAAAACTGTATGCAAATTGAAATAAGGAGGGCAGGGAAGTATGTTTATGAGAGAAAATATACGCTCGATGTAGCAGAAAAAAGGGGGCCTATTTTAGCTGATGGAAGATATATATATATTAAGTACCCATAGCTAAAAAACAAACAAGTTTGCGGAGAATATTTATACGGAAAGGTTTTTTTCTCAATGTACTGGATATTATCAAAATCAGAAGGCGTTTCAATTGTTAAAAAGGGGAATACTAAAACGGAACATTTTGCCAGAAGTTTCGTTGTATGGTCGAGTACTGAAGATGCAAATAATTTTGTTCTACAGTCTTAGAATTATTTGGATCCCCCATCTATAAAACATACAGATTTCATTTAACACCAAGATTTCTGAAGTTGATAGACATCTAAGCGGTATTTAGTTTAAAATAATGGCGTTTAACCTCAATGTTTTCAGTGTAATATGGCGGTGTATGAGAATGTATTATTGCATATTTGTTCATGTATCTCGTAGATAGATCTACCTTGTATGGACTAAAACTGACATTTGTAAGCTTATATGAAGTAAGCAAAGATTAAGTGTTAACAATTTTCAGGTCCTTTAATCATTTTTATCATAAGAATAATTAACATTTAGTCACTGTATGAAAGCTTTGAAACTACTGTGTAAGATTAATAGCACAATATATACAGCAACAACATATACAGCTTACAAAATAACATGTATATTTATTACTTTCTAAGTCCATAACGTATCAAATTAATCTACAATCCTGTGGGTGCCACTAATTGACTGTTCAGTCTAAAGTAATTAGCTGCCAAATCACAATCAACTACAATCCTAGGAGCTTAAATGTTGCCGCTCATTATTTTACAATATATTTCTGTATGTATTTGTATGAACCTATTTTGGTACTACGTGTACTCCATCTCAACTGGCTTGGGGGTTACACAACATCAAGAAAATTGTGGATTGGTACCAATGTGAGATAAGTATATTATATATTGCCGGGGAGGGCGGCGTTTAACTTATTGTTTACGGAGAAAAATAGTTGACCGTGTGATATTTACTTTCCTCCCTTTATATTCTGTATACTTTTAAATCTTACCGAGGTCCATTTTAACATTAATCATTCCGGATTCAGTTACAATACGTTTCAAGTCAATAGAGGACAATTAATCAACTAGTCTCCTCAAACAAATATATATGGTCATGCATTAATTAAAATCGTTTGTTCCACCATAGTCGTTTTCGTCGTTGTCATATTCATCGACATTAAGATCGTCATATTAATTTACTTCACATTCTAAAAATTTTAACATTTTCATAGCATTTTGGGATAGAAAACTTATATAATATTCAGATGAACAAGCCATCTTTATAGTTATGCACTGTCAATTTTAAAAGGTTTAAACCGTAGTGTGCTACAACAAATATCCATTATCATGAATATAACGCCCTAAATAGTATCCATAATATAGCTATATCCAGCCCCCTATGTATTAAGTTGAATGCAGAGTGCCCACCAATATACATCACGTATATAAAACTATAAATAAAAGCAATTATGAAGTCTAACTCCTCAACTTATATAATGTGACATCCATGCCTGCAACGTAGTTAAGTACTATATATACAGATATAACCCATCATAAACACACACATGCACGCTCTCGTGCACACACACACACACACACACACACACACACACACACACA
>JAOPUL010003388.1:10196988-10211893 GCA_027564515.1 Octopus rubescens | reverse complement strand
TATGTGTGTCTACATATATATATATATATATGTATATATATGTATGTGTCTATGTGTGTATATGCATGTATATATATGTATATATATGTATATATATATATATATATATATATATACACACACACACTCATTACATGTGAAGTAGAGCATATTTCATATAACACGGCTTAAATTACATCCAAAGAAAAACATTTGTTCAAATCCAATTAGTTGAATCAGAATGGTGTTTTCAGTAAGGTTTTTTTGAAGGACCAGATTTATTTTTGTCGTAGCACAGAAGATATCCACTGTATGGTAGTTCTCAGAATAAGGAACTGCATGGTATATTTTATGTAGATTTAGAGAGAATCTCAGTCTGATAAAAAGCACAGGCTGGTGGCTGTGTGATTCACTTCACAATCATGTGGTTCTTAAATCCAATCCAAAGATATATCATCTTTGAGGAAGTGTCTTCTACCATAGTTTTGAATTGACAATATATCTTGAGAATAAAATATGGCCAACAAATCCTGTGCAGAAGCCCATATGTATGTGTGTGTATATTTTGCAAATGTAAATCAACAAAGGAACTCAACAGCAGCAAAAATAGTACAATGATCCACTGGAAACCTGGAACTAATAATAGCACTATTCTTCATAAATGGCCATAAATATATTCTGAAAACAAATCTATCATTATCATCAAGAGATTCTAGTGATATTTTTTATTGGAATAATAAAGTGAAGGATATTTAGGCTAAGTAGAATATTGTTCTGATTTGAAGTATTTTTCATCTCTTAAAAAAGGAATTTTTTTGTTTAAACACTGATAAAAAAGAAAGTGTTTTCACAAGAAAACGCTACTCAGAAAATTACATCCTAATTGGTGCTTAAGGTAAAAGCTCCCATACAAATATCAGCAATAAACAAAACATTTTAAGCATCAGTACAAACTTTTGACAACTGCATTAACACACAAAAAAAATGAACATGGTTATTTAAATTAAAACATAAGTGGTGAATATGGCAGATATTTAGGAGATAATTAATAAAGTGGGTAATTAATGGAGATCACTGTCAGTGCAAGCAGAAATGCAACATTTTGTGAGGAAAATATAAATGCAAAGATTTGAGTAACTAACAGAAATGAAATTTGGTTTTGGGTCAGTTTGGTACTCCAAATTTTGTTAGGTTTTCCAATGTCAATTGAGCAATGATTTTCTTCAAAACCACAAAACTTATGTGAATTATTTTTTTCTCAGTTGTGTAATCTTTTTTTTTGGCTCCACATAGTGCAAATGAAAACTAGAAACTGCAACTTAAAAAAGAACTTACAAATTTAAGTTTAATAACACTGTATATAAAAGTTTCTAGAGAAATTTTCATATGAAAAACTATTTTTTTTAGTTAAATACAAGTGCTTCTCATTACATATTATGCAAAGCTGAAAAGCTTTTGAAATAATTTAAACATTTCTTGAATATCCAAGGAATTCAATTAAAACATCCTTGAGCAGCAAATTTATAACTTGACAAGGTCCTAATCTGAGATGTTGAGCCAGAATCAAAAATAATTATTAGAGTTGGAGTCAGCAAAATGTGTTCATTCCAACTAAATGTGAAAATGTTAATAACCATTAAAATATCAGATTTCAGGTATTAATTCAACTGTTTCAGAAATTACCAAAAAATTTAGGTTTCTAGGAAGGTAAAGACAATTATGTTTGTAATGTATGGTACATGTAATTCCATTTAAGGAAAATGTTACTAAATTTAGGATTTGGATTTATTATCTAACTTATGTTTGTTTCCTTCATATATTTCGTAGGAAGAAACTTTACGATATAATTGTTTTCTTTTAATGTAATTTTGTCATGAGAAAGAAGAGTTATGTATCTAATTGAGTTGCTTTCTTTTGAACCGATCGTTTGTTAAATTGCTTTAGGTGATCAATCTTTTTCACTTGTAACTGTATGTACTTCAGAACTGACAAAAGATGTTCATTTTATAGTATTTTCCTTCTACATTCCTTTGATATAAACAGTTCCATTGCCTTTAACCTCTTTAATAAATAATGGTTTCGGATTTAGGCACAAGGCCAACAGTTCTGAGAAGAGAAGTAAGCCAATACCATCTAACGCATGGTACTTTATTTTATCAACCCTGGAGTAATGAAAAGCAAAGTTGACCTGAGACTATAAAGAGTTCAAATCCCACTTCATCTTTGGCTTTCATCCCTCCAGAATTGTAATATTATAAAGTGACAATGGCGTAGTTATCGATTGTGCTATAAAATAACATCAATATATGATTGGTCTAAATTACAAATAGCAGAGCCTCCTCTAGCACCATAAATGAGCATTTTGAATTGGGTTCTAATTACAAATAAACAAAATTTTATAATACTTAAGATATAATTTTAAGATAAAATGAACTAGAATAGCCTATTTTATTACTTAGGTATTTACTATATAACTAGTTATTTGGTACAATCTATTTTGAGAAACCTATAAAAGTAATGCATATGTAATTGATGCATGGAGAACAAGAACTGAAAGATAGTTCAAGTGATTTTTAGCTTTACTATTTCATATTATACACCTTTTATCAATGAAGCCTTAACTCTTAAAATAGTAAGGGCTATAACATCTTTGATCTGACTACTAATGCTATACTTTCATGTGGAAAAATTACTGTATTATGTCAATGCTACGATTTTAACGCATGATATGATACTAAAGTTGTACTCAAGAGCTTACAACTTCTAGCCAAGGCATTAATTCACAATAAGTAATTCAGAAATTCTAGGATTAATCATTGACAGTCGCTTGGCTTTGATGTAACATCACACCTAACTTGAAAAAGATTCACTATAATTCCAATATGAACAGTAGGTCAAGTGAAAAGCATTACTGAAAAGGGGATGGGGGTATTTATGATAAATATAACACTTAAATTGAGAAATAGATTATAAAATTTAAAATATAGTTTCCTCTAAGTAATAACCTAGTTTAATAAGATTAGGATTCATGATAGCAAACATAAACAATTTAATTATATGCATGGACTATTTCCTTTATAACTGACAATAAGTGTCAATATGAAGAAAGAAATTTTTTTTTTTTTTGTTTATATTTCTTCTAGTGAGATTTTTCAAGCTGTATATATGAGAAAAACCTTTGAAGTTAGTTTCAAAGTGTGCTGCTGATATATGGGCGGAGTTTTACTTCAATGTTACATTTGTAGTAAAGTCTCATTTGACACTTATGAAACTGACACCAATAATTTGTAAATTATGACCCATTTACATTCATCTATCAGAGGACGTGTGTGTGTGTGTGTGTCTGTACCCACATAACTTCTACCATTTGCAACCAATTTTCTTCAAATTTGGAACACATGCGTTGTTATGTTATATTACCGAAAGTAAGATGGACTAATAAAAAATGTTCAAACTATTATTTACTGCAGCCCCTGGATAAGAAAAACCAACTCCTACATTTTGCATCTGATTTTCTTCAAATTTGGAACAAACATGCGTTATGATCCCAACATTATTGTGCACTGATAACGTCTCGGCTAGTGCACCCTCTGGTCGAGAAAAAGCCAGCTCAAAAAATCCGTGTCATCATAAACTCTACAATTTTCAACCGATTTCTTCAAATTTGGAACATTCACACGTCATTATTGTGGAATCATAAAAGTATCAAGTTTTTATCTATTGCAGCCCCTAGATGAGACAAAACTAACTCAACAAAAGCATCATCGTCAATAACTTCTAGAGTTAGCGTCCAAATTTCTTAATGTTTGGAAAAAACCTGCATTACGTTCTAGACAATATTATGGACTTATAAAATAAAATTTTTGATCTGATGCCTTGAGACTTTATCCTTCCTCTTCTGTTCTTTGGGATTGTTCATTCCAATCATGAGCAACGCTAGTTTAGAATAAATCCTAAGCTTCATATCCCTTATAAAATGATATATACTTAACATCTAAATTGAAAAAGTCACAAAAACAAAACATAACTTGATATTTGATTGTTTTGAATATTGTATCTACTTATGCTGTCCAACCCATGCCAGCATGGAAAATGGACGTTAAAGGATGATGATGCTGATACTAAATATTTTTTTTAATTTTAAAAGGAGGAAATTTACACTGAAGTTAATTCAAAAGGAAACAAAATGGTCAAATTAAACTAGGCTGGTTAAAAACAACAACAAATTCATACAAACCAAAACAGAAGATTAAGATTTTCTTAGTAAGGTTGATGATTCATCCAAAAACAAACAAAAACCCATTTATTCTCATCTTCTAGTACATTAACAAGATATTTAAGAATTTAAGGCATATATTTCTAATTTTCTAATGTTATGTTAAAAGACTAATAGTGTAAACAACTCTATCTTAAAGTTACTTTAATCAAAATATTGTTCTTTTAAAATCTAACTTGAGGGCTTGTGCAAATGGAAGTTCAATTCTTTGCACAGCATTACATGATGTTAATAGACATACATGATTAACTCACATTAACAGCATTACATACAAGAACATTTTCATCTCAACAAGAAAAAAATTCAAGATGTAACATTACTGTAAATTTAAATAATTTCTTCCTGGAGTGAGGCACCAAAATTATAGGAGGGTGAAAAGAAGAAATGGGGATTAAGAATCAGAGATAAATCATAATTTGATCCACAGTACCAAATTTTTGAATTAATTTAACCTATATTCTACACTTCAAGTCAAGAGTCTGATCTAGATTTATAACAATATAAACCATGAATTTGAATACATTCTACCAAAAGCACACCATACAGCTTCTCATATCTGCATAAGAAAAATAAAAGAAGAGATAATGGAATAACATTTTTGGCTCAGTTTCCCTTATTTTATTACGCAGTTGAGATAAAAACCAATTCTTTCTCCATTCATTCAAAACTACTGGTTTGTGATACAAGCAGAAATAATTGCTTTTACTATAGGTGCAAAAGACTGGACTTGAGAGAGGGCGTGACCAGTCAATTATACCAACCCCAGTACTTGTACTTCATTGACCCGCAAGGACAAAAGGCAAAATTGACTTTTGTGGGAGCTGAACTCACACATCTACATACTGTAACAATTCAATAATTCCACAATTAGTATTGATGATAATCATGATAATATTTCAATTCAGAAAGAGGCAAGTCAATTACATCGACCACAGTGCACCACTGGTACTTATTGACACCGAAAGAATGAAAGGTGAGGTCATCCATCGCAGAATTTGAATACAAAATGTAAAGAGCCAGAAGAAACGCTCCTAAGCATTTGATCAGATGTGCTGATGATTGTGCCAGCATGCTGTACCAGTTCCCAGCATTTGTAATGGTGAGAGCAACAAAAGGGCATCTGTGCAACTCAAAAAATACAAGTTATTTCTGCTTAAAAGCATGTGTTCATCAGTTTTGTCATTGAAATATATAAACACACACACACACACACACACTTCAGCACAATTTCTATCTAACAAATTCCACTGGTGTATTACAGACCAAGTGTTGCCTGAGCAATTGATATTTCTCAGTACTATACAATTTTGAATCTTGTGTAAATGAATGACTTTGCCTCAACATTCGCTAAGCAGTCATTTGATGTGAAACATTGAAAAAAATATAGATAAATAAAACTATAGCAAAACACCTAAGGCAGCTCACAACTGCATTCACCAGCTTCATGACCCAAGAATAATTATCATTAATATAATTAATAAAATAATTTAGCAGTAGTAATTATTCCAATGTCTTTGCTCCTTGCAACTTAAGATACCATACCAGCTCTGGTTGACAAAAAACTGTAGCTGGAACACTTCTGCAAGTGAAGGCTAATTCAGTTCTTGTTGCTTGCACACAGGTGAAGCATTCAGGCTAAGGAGAAAAATATTTGTGACCCTGAGTTACTGGCTGAAGATACAACAAATAGGTTCCCAACAATGCAGTAACTATAGTTACCATCAAGAGACAGAGCTTGCAACATCTCTAAGTAGTTTTTGTAGTTTCTGCTTAGGACAACGCATCTGACATTATTTCACCTATATTTTTGCAGATTAACTCAATTCCCTTGTTATATGTAGGTTCATAATTATAATAGCCTTGAAATCAACAAATCCAGAAGTTAGAAAGAAAAACAGCTGTTTTATCTTAGATCTTCAATAGAGCTTCATTAGCCCTGATAGATGAGATGAACAATCAAAAGCAATCCTTTGCAAACATCCATTCCCCCAACCACTTCAGCCAATGGGTCTTTTGTTGATTTTGTTTAGCACTAGATCAGCCTGTCCTAATCAAATAAAAGACAGATGGGTAAAGAGTTGGTTGTTACGATTTCTGACAGGCTGAGCAGCCATGTTGAGCATCATTATCAACTATTTAGTTCCAGGTCAGCATATATCCTATTGATATAACAATCAAAAATACCTATAAACTATAAATGTATCTTGATCTGTCATTTAATCCCTAGTCCAGCCCTGATGAAACAGACCTATGATCAAAGTGTTCCAGCTAAGACCAATCCATCTTGTTTTCAGATTATGTATCCAGAACTACCTTGTCCAATGTGTCCTTGCTAGGAGAAATATATTTGAAAAGTACTATTCCATATATGTCAACTTATTGAAGAAACCTAAACATATTCATGATGAAGCAATTTACCAAGTATACGGATACATAATTAGTAAATTGGAAACTGAAAATAAAATGTTTTAATAAAAAAAAATTGAAATTTAAAAAAATGGAATCTATCCTTTCAAGGCTGAGTGAGGAGAACACTTCACATCCAGTTTCAATCCAACTGCATTACACCTTGAGCAAGTGTCTTAGACTCTGGTTCAGAGTGCCTTGTGAAGTGAAATTTGATAGAATCAGTACAGAAGATCACTGTGTGCATGTAAGTGTGTGTGTGTGAAACATGAGTATGTTCTTGTTTCTTTCATATAAAGTATTTAACTAAAAAGCATCAGTAAGAGTATACAACCATAGGATACGTCATCAAAGAGTCTTATCTAACTGATGACAGCATGATAAAAGTGGACTAAAACAATGAGCTTTCAACCCTGACCAGCTTCCAAAACGACTAAACAAAAATTGTTTGGAGAGTTTACTTTCTTGATATTCCTGTCATTAAAAAACTTGTTTATAATTTGAATTGCATCTGATATCATTACATTATTGCCAAAGCACATTTAAAAAAATGAGATTTTAATAAGCCCATAATCATCTGGTTAAATAAACAGCCATTCTCAGAAGAAGAAAAAAACTGGAAGACAGTAAAACTAAATTTAATCAGCCAATATGAAAAAATTAAAATTTAAAACCTTAGTAATATCAGAGACACTTAGCCACTCAAAATTTTTTAAGCTAGATTAATCAAGATGAGATTTTGTGAAAATTTGCTGTTATGGAACTGAACAATTTTCCAAATTACTGCACCCAGAGGAAGAAATAAAAGGTAATGGAAAAGATTGAGCTGCAGTTACAAACACTAATACAAGAGCCATGTGGATAGAAATGTCTTGTCTCAGTCACTAGTTTAACCATAGTTTTTATGTTAGTAAAAGTTGATACATCTTTCCAAGAATTTCAACTATTTGGTAAATGCTACCCCACTCCACTCTGGGTCCAACACAAGACAATCTATGACCCATATGTATCAAGTTATTATGCTTTTCCATTATTTAGCATTTATTCTTTTAAAGCTTCACATTATGCCATTTATTAAACTCAATATAATGGTAAAATTATTCAGCCATACTGACTATATTAAAGAAAACCTTTGGGAAGTTACAGAACCTGGACATGCTTTCTTTCAATACAACATTCTAATACTGAGTGAGCTACATTAAACAAAACTACAAACAAAATTTAGCTCTCACATACTGAACCTAACTATTTTAAATACAAACTACAACAAATGATGCTGATGCATGCCAATTTTTAAAAAAGTTGTGATATAATTTCAAGAAAGAAACCTTTAATTTACAAAGATGGCATTTAGGCACATAGGAGAGAAACAACTAATCCCCAACAAATAAAGAAAGAGTGTTAACTAACAAATCGAACTTGCAACACAAAGTTAAAAACACAGCCTTTTAGTTTTTATGGTAAAACTCCGTGTTTATTGTTACAATTATTACGTAATTATTAATAAATAAAACACAAAACAATGTTAACCTACCTACATTCCAAATGTTTGTATGCAAATACATACACATACAAAAAAGGCTATTAGGTTAGTGCAAGGTGATGTTACGAGTCTATGAGATGGTTCTACACATTTCTAGTAATATGGAAGGTAACTACACACAAGTGAAAAACAAATGGAAGGGTAATTAGACTACATTATCAGATTACTGATAAAACAGGTAACAGGTGTTAAAAAGAAATGAAAAAGGTAAGATTACTAACACCTACCAACATAGCGTTGAACAGAATCTTGACCAAAAACTGCTCAGCATCTGGTAAACCAGTGCACTCAAAAATTGCAATGCAGTCAGATCAAAATTTGTTCTCAAAGCTTAACATTTTTTTTCCCTCTAAGGCAAATAAAATATTTTGGTGATTGACAAGTAGAATGCAAAATTAAGAAAAATATAGTTTGATTCTGATAACACTTTAAATCAAAACAAACCACAACTGGAATGTAAGTGGGGAGGGGTTGAAAAATAAGCACACAGCCTTTTGCCAGACAGCTGCGAAGAGTAGTTTCTTCATCTTTGCCTATTTCTTCCTCATTTCCAATCAATTTACTTCAAAACAAATGTGACTGCTTCCCTCAGAAAAGAAAAACCAGCTGGTTGCTTTTTGGTTGCTTTTTTTTTTGTTTTTTTTTTTCCAGCTACAAACCTAAATTCGGCAGTGAAGAAAAATAGTAGTTTCCTTGTCAAGACAGTCGCATTAGAGGAAGAGTGCAGCCACAACACCTCAATAACCACCTGAAATCTCTGAATCAGAATATGGAGAGAAGGAACAGTACATATATTCTATATAAATATGCAAGCTGGTGCCAGCTTGTTAATGACAAACTATCTTTCTGAATAGATAAATTTTACTTACTGCCCAGCCCTAATTTTGACCCTGCAAGTGGAAAGAGAAATTTTACTTTTTTCAAAAACAAGATGACAATTGTTCTGACATCACTAAGGACAGTTACCAGCATGTCTACCACTTGCTAGTAGTTTACTGTCCTCAGAAAATTTCAGCAACAGCCAGCTATAAACGCTCTAACAGAAACGTACCCCATCTATATGTGTGTGAGTGTATTACTTTTCTAAGATATAAGATTCAAAATGTTTTTTTAAAAAGTAAAAATGGAAGCATCAATCAAGATTTCAAAAGGAAATCTAAGACCAAATATCCAATAAAAAAAAGCCTGTGTCGATGATTTATAAAAAAAAAAGTCCAACAAACAAACTCTCGTTCACAAGAATTTATATAACAAAACTATAAGAAGGCTAAGGGGGGGAAATCAGTTCCATTTTTAGCTGAAAATATATTTCGAGAGGGAACCATTCTATAAATAACTTAGTCATGTATTGATCACTAAAGTACTACAAATACTCATTATAAACACACACATTCAAGTTTTTTCTTTTTATGACATGCATTTTGTACTTGTTTTCTCTGGTCGCAGGATGTAAGATTTCTTGTGGTGGCATAAATTGAGAGACTGACCAAGAGTTCTTAATACACAAATTAAGATCAAATTTCAGGCATTTGAAACAAAAAGTGTGTTTGGGAGCAGACATGCAAAAGTAAAATGATGCCTGTTGCAAACAAGATATAAAGAATGCAAAATGTAATACACCTATACATGTCTAATACATGGTTTTAGAGGACTATAAAATCTCCAAATTCCTATAAGCACACTATAGACAGTTTTTAAAAGTGGGGGAAAAAAACTAAACGCCAAATATAATACATAATACCACTGAAATCATATATAGTATCAAAATACTTTGGTTATTGACCCATTTTATTATATATATCAAGTGAAAGACAGGGAATCAATCTAATGTCAAAACTAATAATGCCAATAACAAAAATGGTTATTGTACGGATATGAATTTTTATTGTAAGCCCAAAAAATGTAAAATGCTATATAAATTACAAGTCTTCCTCCATTTTACTTTACAAATAGATAAAAAAAATAATGCAGTTTGGAAAATATCAACTAGACAGTGTGGCAATTACCACACATTTGATCGCTTACTTATTCAATTTATCACTAATGATAGCAAAAGCAAACAACCCCTAGAGAATAGAAAATGCCAGCTAAAGAAGTAGCCTACAACTTCAAATAAAACAAGCAAAATGTGTACAAATGAACTACAATATATTGTAATAGTTCCAAAAGTACTACAATCTATAAATGATTCTTATTCCTTATTTAAAATAAAATTTAAACCAGGTCTTCAAAATCTGAATACCTGCTAATATATATGTCTAATACTTACTGCTTGTGTCTTGTTTTGGCTGATTACTAGGAGACGTAGCCCAGTTCACCTTCATCTCCTGTAAAGAAAAAGAAAAAAGAAATAGTATTTTCCAAAAATACAAACAAATTTTTAGAAGGTATATATGTAACTGATGTTAAAAAGTAAATCAACTTTCAAACATTTGAGCATAAGGGCTTCTCTTCATTACATATAACATTCGGTCAATTCAAAGGAATTAGAGGGAGTTATTTATATAGCAATACACCCCCCACCCCACAATTATTAAACTGAATATTTATAAGGAACAAAAAACTTATTTTGAATGGGAATATACATGGAATTTTTAACTTTTCAAATTGTTTAATGGACTTCTAGGTAGCAGAAACATGCGATGAAGTATGAATGATACGATAAAGATAAAACAGAAATTAGAGAGGAAAATGTAAATTGAATGACTATACAGAAGTTAAATAGTGAAACAAGATGTTATGTAAATAAAAGATTTATAATTTTTAAAAATCAGTGATTCTATAAAAAGAAATAATTTCTTAAAAGTAACTAAACCATATAATAATACATTATTCTACACTAATGCAGCACAAGAGAGAGAGAAAAAACTGCTATAAATATTTAGATCAGTAACTAAAAATAGAATTCCGAATTATATACATTACGCACTCAATGTATTCGTCAAGAGAAAATTACTCTTCAGTGATTAAAAGAAAATGAATTGTAATAGGGAAGACTGCATATTAAGGTATTCAGTAAAGCTAAGACATTTCACAAAACTTCCCTTATTCATATAAAAAAAGGGGATCAAAAGAAACCCAGTTAAAAGGCACCTAATGAAAAATCTATATATACACTGCATGAATATATATATATATACTAGGATTTGAATTAACTTCATTTAAAAGTGAAAGAACTTTTCTTTCAAACCTTTAAATTACAAGCTCAAGGATAAAAAAAAGTCAAAAGTAGATATGTAAGCTTGTTGCTATTATTATGTTGCCAATAAAGATTCTCAAAACAATATTAAGACAAAACAAATTTGAGAAAATACAAAAGCTTGTTCTATTTTAAATGTGTTTGGGAGATTTGAAAGAATTGGAAAGGAAGCTGGAAAGATTGCTGCAGGAGAGGCTTGTAAGTTCCAATAAAACTGCTAGGAGAAAAAGGAAGCAGAAAGACACACCCACCATTACTACAGACACTGGGATATTGACTCAAGATATTTAAGAATACCATAATTGTAGCAATGATTTTGTAAAACCTATGTAAAATAAAATACATACATACACTAGTTGATATAAAAACAATGTGAATAATCTGTTAATCATGTTTAATTCTTTTCATTAAAGAAAAAAATAATTACTTTATTAATATAAGTTAGTTCAAAACACAAGGGCAGCTAAAATATCACACGCACAAAGCCTATCACAAACTATATAAAAGAAAATCTTAAAAGATCTATAACTCTTTTCAGCTACTTTTCCTCTATTCAGCAAAATTTGATGTACTTTAATCCAAGTACATTGCTAACTAAATATTGCAGCTGCAAGGAAAAGGATAATTTTTTTTTTAATAAAATAAGCAACTAATAGATAATCCTAAAAACATTTTTATAATTTAAGAAATGTTTTAAGAATAAATTGCAAATAGATAAAGTGACAAAATTGTATAGAACACAATAACTACGTGCAATAATTCATCCACCAAAGTGATGATTAACAAAATAGAATAACTTTGATATCATGAAAAATAAGCAATAACTGAGCATAACTATAAGGAATAATATCTGTGTGTGTGTGTGTGTTTGTGTGTGTGTGTCTAGCAATATAAATGTGCTTCAACAGACTAAAAGAATAACTGGAGATGAATTTTTAAAAATATATTTTAAAGAAAAAATATATTCTACATTACATACAGGCTGAGATGGAATTATGATGAAAGGAGCAAGCAACATTTCCATTAATCCTGAAGATGAGGTAGACAGGGTTTGAACACTAACACAACTGTGAGATTCCGATGAATAGCAACACACTGAGATAAGTGGACAAAAACCATAGCAGTAGTAGTAGTAGTAACAGCAATGGTGGTGGTGGTGGTAGTAGTCATGGTAGTAGTAAGAGAGGCAAAGGCAATGGTGGCTAACGCAGCAGTCAATACAAGGGGGAGCTACTTCTAACAAATCATGAATATTATCATTAGTATTAAGTGATGTATGCGAAAGCAAGCATAAATTGAAATATTTTTAAGACTTAAAATACACAAGGAAAAAAAAATAATCTCATCAGTCTGCAAACAATGGCATTTTAATAATCACAAGGAAAATGTAAAGTTGCAGCCAAAAGAATTACATATTCGAGATTTGCCTACAAAATATTAAGGTACTTAAAATAATGGGAAGTTTTTTTTTAAAAAAAAGAAAAGACAGAAAATAGCTTCATATTTTACTACTATATTACTGGAATACCTTTTAAAAAATTTCCTCTAAGTTATAAAATTTTCGTCATGGGAGGGTAAAGAGTTAATATACTAAAAAATAAAAAGATTTCAAGACACGTGCGTTGATTTATTGACTAATCTTGACAACTTAAAGTATGGTCAACACTTATTTGAATAAATTTTTTTTTTAATGAGTTGGCTTTCAGAATACATAAAATTAAATAATACAAAAATGGTAAAAAAAAATAAAACGTATGTAGCAACAACAAAATTAGGAGGTAACAGAAAAAGGAAGGAGTGAATTTTAATTATATGATTGTGGTTCCAAAACAATCCCTCATAAATAGAGTTGATGAGGAGGAGGAGGAGGCGGAAAGTAACACACACGCGCACGAAACCGTTTATATGTTATCAATCCACCACCACTCCTTACTTTCCGGAAGGAAATTACAAGAATCATATTCTTGCTGCCTGCAAGCAATGTGGAGTAAGGAAAAGGCAAAGTTTAGCATAATTAACACACTGCAGTCTTACCGGAGGTGTTTGTGTAGCAGTTTCCATAAGCATTATTGAATAAACTAATGATAATCCAAGGAAGAAAGAAAGAATGTAGTAGATCCTGGCTAAAGGACAAGACAATATGAAAATATAAATTAACTGCCAGCAGTCGCAAAGACATAAGGCATATCCTTACTCCGGTGAGGTCAGTCAACAAAATACAAACATAAAAAAAAAAGCATTTGATTGAGCCCAGTGTACATTAGGAAATCCCAACTTAATGTTACAACCGAAATAACCATTTCTATATACGACATTCATTGATGGACTGTTTTTCTTTTCTGGGAGATAACATATCCTATTGGGAAAAGCCCTGATCATCCTTATGACAATGGTGGGCGGAGTTATGCAAAGACTATTCTAGGAGAGCTGTTAAATTCCTTGTGAAGGCGTGATCCACATTAGTTCATCATTAACCTCAGGTTTGACTGGACTGATGGTAGCTGCTGCCACTGCTGCTGCTGCTGCTAAAGCAAGGACAAGCTGAAAGCATATGCACAGAATGCTATGCTTAGACTACTGTTGTTGCAACAATCACACTCCCACAACTATCAAAAACCATATTTAATACATACAAAAGATCCATTGCAATAATTATAAAATACAATAACATTAAATGATTATATCAAACAAACAAAGAAAAGTATCACTTAAAGGAAACCTATGCCTATCAATGATAACCATTCACACAAGTATATTTACCTGTGAGACTAAATTTACAACGGAAACAGTATAAGTAGTGTTTTAAAAAAAATTTATTTTAACATCCATTATGAAAATTTCTCTTTACATGTTTACAAACTGAAAGAAATTCAATTGAAAACTTGATATTTTGCACATAAAAGCCTGCCTACAGAAGTAATCACTGTGAGATTCCTTTTAAAATAGCTTTTTAATATGTGAAATAAGAAATGCTAAGTTCTAAATCATAGGAAGTTTCGGGAAAAAAAAAAAAATTGCTACATTTGTACAGAATACGAAAATAGCAAAACACGACTTAACAATTGTAAATAATATTAACGCCAACAAGCAAAAGTTTTTGAAGAAACCAGCTTATTCTTTTCGGAAACCATTTCCCCACATTATATGTGTGTGTGTACGCACGCACGTACATAATACTCACTTCCACTAAGCAATAACCTGATTTTGGAAACAATTTTCATTAGATATGAAGTAGAAAAATATGTATAAGTTTTTGTTTAAATGCTGTTGGCTTCTCTTCAAAGCAAAAAAAAAAGAAAAAAAAGTAACTTAAAAAATTAACTTTCCAACATTTTCTGGTTAAAAAAAAAAAAAAAGACCTATTATTCTTTGTGAACTAAAAATACAGTCTATATTGTCAAATTCAATGCTGATTCCACAGGAATCCTCAGGCATGAATATGGAACAAGTTTTATATCAGACATTAAATGGAATTTTCCCCACCCCCACCCCCCCAAATCAT
>JAOPUL010003388.1:10170663-10191444 GCA_027564515.1 Octopus rubescens | reverse complement strand
CATACATACATACATACATACATACATACATACATACATACATACATACATACATACATACAGACATACAGACAGACCCACAGACATACATACAGACAGGCAGGCAAGCAGACAGACAGGCAGACATAGGTGCATTTGCTTGTCAATATTCTGAGGCGGTGAGCCGGCATAATCGTTAGCACGCCGTGAGAAATGCTTAGCGGCAATTCTTCCGACTTTACGTTCTGTGTTCAAATGCCATCGGAGTCGACTTTGCCTTTCCGTGGTCGATAAAGTGAGTATCAGTTACGAACTGGGGTCGATAAAATAGACTACTCCCCTCCCCAAAAATTCCAGGCCTTCGTGCTCTGTATAGAATGGAACATTTGCTTCTATAAGTTCGATTCTCTATCACATTCTTGATGTTAGCCTTTCGCTGAACCTCGCTTTCCGAAGGGTGATTATTTCAGACACGTGCCGATAGGAACTAGTTGGAAAAAGGAAAACTGGGAAGAAGCCACCGGATTTCCTGTGTCTATTCTTAGCTTGTAGACCTAAGACTTCCTACGATTGAAATGTAGCATCTTTGGGTAGATTAAAAAAACCCATAAAAATTAGATTTTCTCTCCCTCCCATATTGCCATCACATTCGGATGTCTCTAAAAAAATATTATTATTGCTGTACTCCTAACCTTGTTTAATCCACATACAGACGATATTATCGATAGTATTCGGTAATTGGCTCTGAAGATTAAATTAAATCACATGTATTTATTATTATTGTTTAGACCTCAACTTAAGACCGAGGAATTTCATCAGAGTACACAAATACTTATCACATCTAGTGTAAATGCCGCATAAGTGCATAAAACAACTGCAGTTATTAGTACTGTCTTCACTCCCTAAGCTGTTGTCATGTAGAATATACAGCCTGGCAGTAACATAAATACGTTTCGATAAGACATATTATATGGCTTCTTCAAAAAATTGTTCTACTCGGAAACAAAAGCTATTTTGAAATGACATGTGACTGGCTTCTTTGTTTAATATTTAATCAAAAGCTGAGACGACTTTTTATCACAACATAGTGTAGCGTGTTTGAATTACCTTAGTGTGAAAGGTAAATGTTGCAGAGAGAAATTATACTGGATTTCCTATCGTAAATCAAAATTTAGTTACCGTATAAATCATCTCACATCAGTCAAATCTTCAAGAACAAAGAGTGAATTGCTATATATATATATATATATATGCATAAAGCATATATATGTATATAATGTATAAAAAACACACAAACACGCATATATATATATACACACACACACACACACACACACAAACACACACACACACACACACATATATATATATAGGTGAAAAGGGGGTTAAGAATCAATATAAATCTTTTTCGCGCTGCTCGACTGAATCACGTGTGAATAATACTATTGGTAATTTTCATACAGCGAGGTAGAGTGGGAAACTCGAATTTTAGGACATATTTTCACATTTCTAGCATTCTTTAGTGGAGACGAAATATGAGAAGCTTAGACGAACAAAGACACACTTATCTTATATAGAGAACCGCGTATTTTACATCCTTTTTCGCCTTGTCTTTGCCAGAAAGGATTTGGAGTATTGTGTCTTGATAGCTAGTTTAATTCATTCCGTTTCTGTGACACTACCCCAGGCCTTGATTCAGATGAATCTGTGATTTACACCATACCCTTCATTTTGAGTGTCCATCAGGACCCTCAGATACAAATTTAAGTATTTATTTTTAAAATCATCCCTCTATACACTTCCTACATATCTCAGAATGTAGTGATTAGTTATTGAAAATGTATGCGTCCTTTGAGTCTAAACGGCTATAGTATTGGACTTTTCAGTGGCTGCATAGCTCTTTTAATGCTCATGACGGACGCAAGACATTCAATTTAAGATCTTCCACATATTTTATCCTTTATCTCAGGCTTTGCTAATAAGAGGAAAAGGGAATATAACAGGCTAACAGTAGAATTTATTTCACCTCTGAATAAAATATTTCTGAAGATCTTATAAAAATCTTACAGTAACCCAGAAAAACAAATAAATGAGTGACACAATTTTACTTGAACACTTAATATATTCCATTAGCTTAACCTAAACTATTTCTTTTTGTTGGGTTTCTTTTTTTTTTTGGTATTCCTTTTGATATTTATGAAATATAACATCTAAGTGACTGGGGTAATCCAATTATACATTACACCAACTGAATGACCAACCAATAAGAACATGGTCTGGAGAAAAACTTCCAACGGAAAATCATAACTGCAGTAAACAATGTAACAGGAAATCCAAGTACACAATATACAATTATTGTTTAAAGAATTCTCTATTTTCTTTTCTTTTTGCAATAAAACTTCACTTACCAGGTCTTGTTTAAGTGTAATAGGTAAATACTGCACAAAGTAGTAAGGATGCATCCTTGTGGCATTAGAGCCTGATGAATATAACAGGCAACAATAGCAGCAGCAACCAGAACACTAGGTAGTAGGCACTGCGCGAGACTAATAGTGATAGATACAGATAGAAGCAGCAGCTAAAGCAATACCGATAAGCAGCAGCAGCAGCAAACCGGTGGCTTAAAACTAGTAACCATGCAGCAGTAAGGGCAGAGTTGACAGCTCCCACACTCTCCACTACATCAGTTTAATGCCTAGAGCTAAATTTTGTACAAGCACTCATCCTTCTCTACTTATTTTCTTTCCTTTCCTTCTCTCTCTCTCTTTCTCTCACACACACACACACATATACAGCTTATATAAAATTATTCTAGTGCTGACTGACACTGTAAGGATAGAAAGACAGTGGTGGTAGAGAGTGTTAAGACCACTGCCACCCTCTTCCAAATGGAGGCAGTCAAGAGCCAAGCAGTCAGCAGCAATCACAAGGGAGAGGACAAAAGAGAAAATAAGAGGAGCCAGTGGCAGAAGCAGCAGCAATGAAGTAGTAATTATTCTAGTTTTGTCTGATCAACAAATTGTTGGTTTTCAATGCATTTATTAACCAGTGACAATGACAAACCCAAAACATTCAAGGGGTCAGCAAGTATAGTCAACAAGTTCAATTTTGAGACAAATAACTGGCTAAAAATAAGAGGACCTAACAAACTTTTTTTTTTTTGTTTTAGTTGATAAGCTAACTGGTGAGTAACTAAAGGCAGCTAGTGTAGCAGTAGGTATTTAAGTCAGTTTCTAATTTAACTTCATGTTAAGGGTAATACAATATTTATGAAAAATCCCAAGTCATAAAGAAGTTTTAAAATGAGTTAATTTTAAGTTTCATCACAAATTTACAACATTAACCATAGTTGTTGCCTAATTTGGTGGGTGGGTACAGTGAATAATGCACACATTGATACTTATTGCATCAAGGTAAAATTGAACATAAAATATTATAAGGTATCAAAGCTTGTTCAAATGAAAAAAGATAAATGGAAAACAATACTGGAAACAGAAAGTACTAACAGTTAACCATCGAAATGTACTAGTAAGTGATAAAACAAATGTAAATGTGTCAATGTCAACTGATAAGGTGACATTTTCTCATCTACTATTGTCTACATATTGAACATGATTTCTTACACTGTCAAACCAATGAAATCAACTATTTACTTAACTAGCATTAGTTTTTTAACTACTTCAACAGGATCCAGTATCAAAATATAAAGACACATAGGTGCAGGCGTGGCTGTGCGGTAAGAAGCTTGCTTCCCAACCATATGGTTCCGGGTTCAGTCCCACTGCATGACAACTTGGGCAAGTGTCTTCTATTATAGCCTCAGGTCGACCAAAGCCTTGTAAGTGGATTTGGTGGATGGAAACTGAAAGAAACCTGTTGTATGTGTATATATGTGCCGGTGACACGTTAAAGGCACCTGGTACACTCTCAGGAGTGGTTGGTGTTAGGAAGGGCATTCAGCCATAGAAACCAAGCCACCACCCCAAAAAACAGACTGGAGTCTGGTGCAGCTACCCGGCCTGCCAGTTTCCAGTCAAACCCATGCTAGCATGGAAAACAGACACTAAATGATGATGATAACTAAAGAAACACAAAGTATAAACGGAACAATAAATTCAAATGGTCACCTGTGTACCAAACAACGAATCCTTTATCAATGTTTGAGCCAAATTTTTCTCTAAGAGACATTAGATAATAGTTCTAGATAGAATGTAAGAAAACAAAAAGTTCGATGGCAATGCTTTTGATCAGAACCTGGAGCTCAACATTAAATTACATGCTAACATCTGCAAATTATGACACATTTCAAGGAATGTGACAAAAAAAAAAAAGTGTCAACCACCAAACCATCAGGTAGTCACACACACCCTAAGCAAACTTCACGGGACACCTAAAACAGGTACATGGATCATTTATGAAATATCTGCTCTCAAACCACTTATAACCTATCATCAGAATAGTACATATGGAGATATTAGTTTCTTGTTAAACTATCTTGGCTATATACCATTTAAGAGGAGGGTGGGAAAATAATTCAGAAAACCAATCAGCAAAGAGAATAGTACACAAAGAAAGCCATGTTATGAAAAATCAAAATAGGCTAAAACTAATGGGTACACAAATTGTAAAACCATACCACAATCAGTTTGATGACTTCTAGCATATGATTGGCATATTTTTTATATTATTGCAAAAGTGGGCAGTAAATTAATAAAAATCCAACATTATATCCAATTATGAGCAAGGGCCAGGTCAATTTTGACTTGAGCACCTGGTTGTTCTATCAACTGGAAAAACAACTAACCTATTAAAATGGTGAGCAAAGTGGATGAGCATTCCATAGATATGCATACACTTCACAGAATTAGCACAACATGTGACATGGCTGGACCTTTGAATTATAAAGTGCAGTGCATCCAATAGGCTTCTTTATAGCTTCCATCAACCTAATTTCATTTGAAGGCTTGGGTCAACCCAAGGCTTATGCACCTCCTTAAGATAGCATACACAGGACCTCAGCTATTTCTGCATCCAAACAATTATCTTTGTCGTCTTAAAACCTTAGAAAATTAAATGCACCTAAAAATAACTGCATATTATCTCCTCTTAAATGCATTTGTACTCTGGCAACAGATGGTAAAATGTTATGACCTAAATGTGCTAATGTCACACACACAATTGTACATCAATCTAACACGGTTGGAAATTTCAATGAAGGATATTTTTTATGCAAATATATTTCCACCATGGTTAAGGCAAGTAGATATTGATAGAGTCAAACAATAAGATATTAAATGTTGGTTAGATTATGAATTATCAGGATAGCAATTCCTTCATCTTGAAACTAAACATAACCTAAACTTTAATATATCTTCAAGATTAAAGAGGACCCTCAGCTTAATACAGTTTTAATGTCAATGTTCAGTAGTGCAAACATTCAATCACTTTATTACTATAAACAAATTTTGCAGACATTTATCTCGCTCTCTCACTCACTCTCACTCATTGAAATTTGTCCAAAACACAATCCATTTTCTTGAAAATTAAGTTTATTTTCAAAGTAAACATGATATCTTCTTCTGTAATCTTCAGGATTTCTTCTGTAATCTTCTGATGAGACAAATGGAAACGCAAGGAAATAACTAAAAAGAAAGCACATTTGCCAAGCCTAGCAAACGGACCACAGGAAAAACGAGCAGGTATCTGGAGTAGGGGGGGGGGGGTCAATGGCCTTTTACTAACAAAAGTTGTTGCAGCAATGTTCAGTTCCTTAAGCAGCTTTGGATTTTTATTTTAGCTGAAGCTGTTCATTACACTGAATGAATGTTTCATCTACTTATCTACAGTAAAGCTGAACAAGTGCATTAACATCAATAATTCTACATTGATGCTGGAAAACCTCACAACCTATCACGTTCTTGGCTTTGACAGTTACTGAGGAGCAATGAGGCTCATATCCCGTTCTATCTAGCATAAAAAAAAAGTTGAAAGAAAGCTTGGATCACTGCCAAACACTGATTAGTAATGTGAAATTTGGCCAAATCTACTTAAATGACTGACCAATACCCTTGAGAACAGAGTAAAATAAAGTGAACCTGAAGAGGTTTGTAAAGAATTCAAAGAATCAGATTACAATAACTTAAAGACAGTTACACATTTTCAAGAAACAAAATCTTCAGTTTTCATATTAGAAAATAAGCACTGAAGGTTGAAATTCACTTCATCATACAGCCTCTCAATTGCCTCATGTTCCATAATTCTTTAAGTCTTGATGAATAGAGGCAGTGTAACCAAGAACTATATAATCAATGACATTCTAATTGATGTTAGATGTAATACTGGCTGAATTTTCTAGGCAGTTTCTGTTGATTGAGAATACTCTTTTAGAATGGCAATTTGCTTCCTTGTTCTAAGTGGTTGTGTTTTGGTTGGCAGAGCTTGTTCAATGTTGAGTAGCTTATGTTAAGCCTGCATTCAAAATGGTTCTGTATAGTGGATGGCCTTTTGATGTACTTCCATGGCTTGAAGCTTATGAAAGTAATTTAAGAGCTATCTAGATGGTATTGGTAATAGACATGAATCTAAAGTGAGAAACCCCTCTATACAAAAGCAGATTATGATTGAGGGACAACAAATAGAGATCTTCAAGTGGCACAGAATGAATTGTGAATATTTTTTATTAGATATGCAACATTGATTTGCAAGGAATCTGATGGGATATGAATTAAGACACATAAAATGAATGGATGATGCACACTGGACAGAAACACACACAAATTGTGCTGGTGCATTGGAAATAGATCATGAAAATCATGAGAAAAAATAGAATAGATTTGAATAACAATGTCTCAAGGATGAGACAGGATTTAAATAGAGAAAACTTTATTCAAATTTTAACTGCTTTCAAGCAACAATTAAAGTTGAGCAAAGTGATAACATTAAATAAATAAAATATTCATATAATTATATTTACAATAAATTATGCTCACTTGGAGACTCGGCATGGGCTAATGAAGTTACTTAACAGACCAATCTCATCCCCCATCACCTGAAATGAATGGTAGCATTTTAATCCTCCTTTACCCAGAATACTGTAATCACAGAATGTTGGCTACAATACCATAACTCACAATATATTGGAGTTTGTCTTTTCCTACGATTACAATATTATTATGGAAAAGGTGATTTTTTTTTCATTGGTGTCTTAGGAATTATACTTTGTAGCTAAGAAGCAAACAGCTTTACAGAAATGATAAGAGTATATAATTTGTATGTATTTTAATTCCTCTATAATTAAGTAAAAGTTTGAATTTCTTTTTTAATTTGTGTTATCTATTAATATCTATATAATAGTACATGTATTCATTTACATCTGTGACTAACCAAGACCATCATTGTATCTCAATATTGATTTTAAAAGGCTGTTTGACAGCAAAAGCTACTTACCCGTCCCATACAAAAGCGTTTATTCAAAGCTGCAAGAGCTGAAGCTGCTGAAGTATGGTCATAAAACTCAACAAAACAATAAGGATCATTTCCAGGCTGAAAGGTGGAAAGTATAACAGATTAGATCAAATTGAAATTAAACACTTTAAATAAAAAGAAAATATTTATTAACATCAAATGTAAATCTGACACTGTTGTTCAAACAACATAGTTGTTAAGTACATATTTATATGAAAAACACATTTAAACCATTTGTGATGATTTTTCTACCAAAGCAGTAATTCAAAGAAATTATTTGGAAATCTCATTCAATTACATTAATGGTGGTAATTGGTCCAGCTATATCATTTCAAAATATTTCTAATGACTAGGACAACCAAGACATTTAGTTTAATAATACTTGCTAAATTAGTACACCTCTTCCTATTCATAGAACCCTCAGACATCATTCAACATGTAGCCAAATTTTGTACCTATGCAACATAAAAGACATGGTACCAAACATCAAAATATAGTTGACAACACTACCTTATTCTAGAGACATTAGTTATTTTCTGAATTGTACTGTTAGTAATTCCCACCAGTATGAATTCATTTCATTTAAGAAAAGTAATTTTTATGAATTACTCATGCATTATCTCATAGTTTTCAGCTTTCGATAATGTGTTTATTTTTGGAATGACATTGTAGGATAGATGAAAGGCTGTATTTGACCAATTTGAACATAAAATAGACTATTTGGGCAGGTTAAAATGCTAAAGGGTTAATGTTGGCAACACAAACAACATAAAGTCACCAGTAAACAAAGACAATATTTACTTGAAAAAGAAAATTTACTTTATGTAAAGAGAGATAACCAAAGCACCAGATTTGTAAGAGTTCAAGCAATTTCCTGCAGGCAAGTTTTTGCAATTAATCAACTGACACTGGTAGTTTCAAGATCAAAAAACCAGTTGAAACATAAAAGACCTGTACAAAATCTAAGTTTGAATAGCAGCTGCTATCGATAGTTACTCCGTAAGAAAGGACTCTTAGAAAGCTAAAGATGGCGAATGTCTTGCAACAGAGTTCTTTAACAAAAGCTCAACAAAGTATTAAGATCAAGAAAAACAATTAACTGCACATTTTTTTCCCTCTTTTTTTAAACATCAAAGTGATATGAAAGAAAAAACACCATTTCTACATGGCACTCAGACAATACTGTACTGGCAAACTTTTGACAGTAAATGTGTCGATTCTAATTGTTACAACTTGATATTGTAAGGATGGCAGAGCACATTATTTCAGCCAAGTCTACTTTGCACATTTCATACTCAATGCATTAGAAAAAGCACCATCTAATTAAAACACGAGCTGTAGGCACTCGGGGAAAAGTCAAATTTTATAGCCATAAACGACGTTAGCAATCAAACGAATCAGGGTAATTATAAAAAAGAAGAACATCCTAGAAACACTGGACAATGCTTTGAATAATTGTTACAGCAAAATGTTTGGATCAAATTTTACCTAGCTTGACCGGAACAGAGCTTATTCATAGATGCTTCAGATCCTAACATTGGCAACTGATTGGGATAGGATTTAGAGGTGAATTGTTTAGGATATTGTTGAAGAAATATAAGCAGTTATGAGTAAAAAAAAAAAATATGACTTTTGAAGCATGTACAAATATTAAATACAAATATGAAAGGCAGATAGGAGCGAAGACAAACAAGGGTCAAGTTCAGAGAAGCATCAACTGTTAAAACAAAAATGAGACCTCAACAGTTCGATTAAGTTTTTAAAAAATACTATATTGAAAATGTATAAATACAATATTGTTTGGATTCTCACTCTGTTGTGCAGGCATCTCATGAATTATTCAAAGTTTTAAAACATTGCCACATAGATGGGAGACATGACTGAGTGCATCCCTTAAAATGTGTAATGGGTGATGTGTTTTAATATATGCTTAGCATCTATTCCCTACTTAAGATTGCACACTCAAGAGTACAGCACTCAGAATCAGAAATGATTGGATAAATTAAAGAGAGGAATGCTGCACAGAAAGCAAGAGTGCCACAGGGTCATTTCTCTGCTTACTACATTCCCCCATTGGCCTTAATACACTATCTCATGACCCACAAACAGTAAAGCTGCTAATATGGTTATCTTCAGAGACATGAAAGACAAATGTTGGTATCTGTTGAAGACTGAACCATTAGTTTGTTTTGTTTTTTGTCTTAAAGTCAGGACTGGGAAGGAATCATTTGTGAAGATTACTTGATTACTAAATATTGTAATGTCAACAGAAATCTGTAACTAAGAGTGATTTTACTCGTTGCTCAACACTCCCAACTGCACTAAGATGGTTATGTAAGCTTTATTTCTTTAGTCCTTGCTAACCCCTAGTGCAGGTTTATTGTCACTGTAATAGATGTGCAGGACTGACTGGAGATGAAAATGAGAAAAGAATCTTATACAGATTGTAATAAAATTGTAAGTGGTGGTCTTTATATGCACATATGGCTAGAGTTAACATTAATACAGGGATAGTTGTTGGTATTGTCAAGAGTTCCTGAATATCATAAAACCACAATATTTAAGTTATTTGACTTTTGAGAGGAAAGCTAAAAAAAAAATGTAAAATTGATAAGATATTCCACACAACCGATGTCTGAATTCTAAAATCATATATTGAAAGCTATGGATGTTTAAAGAAATGACAAAAGTATATATTAATTCCGGTTTTATGGATATTATACCGAAACTAAAATCTTTCTACACCATAAGTACTAAGCGCAAACTAACAAAACTATTCACATAATTGTCTAACTTCAATGTAGATTTTAGCTACAACATTAGCATTCAGATTACTCTGTCAAATGTAATCCTTATTTATTCTCATTGTTCTCAATTAATTATGCATTACCTTGTAATTTTGAGATTTCAATGATGCGATTGTTTATGTTGGATAGAGCCAGCTTAAGTACTCTAGGATCAAAGAAGCATTCCAGTCATGAATCTTTTGCCTTCTTTTAAGAATATTTCCCAAACACCTCCCCCCACCCACTTTCTTTTTTAAACAATAGGGTTTGATTAGAAAGGTCTAATTGTCATATAGAAGCTACCATTTTTTTTTTGTTGAACTAACTAGAGCAGAGAGAACACTAAGCAATCTCACCAATAGAAAATATGGCTCAGTATTGAAATAGTAAAATCAAGACTTTTGAAGCCAATTTTACCATTTGCTGGGGAGGGAAAGGGAAAAAAAAAAACACTTGAAAGATTAAAATGACTATCCAAGTAATTTCATATCTAGTAATAATTATATCAAATCATTTTTAATAACTGAGTAAATACTCTTGAAAATCCATTTAATTCAAAATTTTAAGAACCTATGCTGTACAAATCCATAAAAAACAGGATTCAAATATACATAATATACTCAAACTATTTATTACATATAAGGCGCAGGCAAGGCTGTGTGGTAAGAAGCTTGCTTCCCAACATCATGGTTCTGGGTTCAGTCCCACTACGTGGTACCTTGGGCAAGTGTCTTCTACTATAGTCTCAGGCTGACCTAAGCCTTGAGTGGATTTGGTAGATATAATATATATATATATGTTTGTGCTGGTGACACGTTAAAAGCACCTGGTACACTCTCTGGAGTGGTTGGCGTTAGGAAGGGCATCCAGCCGTAGAAACCAAGCAGAGTCTGGTGCAGCTCCCCAGTTTGCCAGTTTTCAGTCAAACTGTCTAACCCATGCTAGCATTGAAAACAGACGTTAAATGATGATGATATTGTTTCCAAAAGGGAAATTTTAAAGTAACTTCTAAATGTTCATTTAACTCTTTAGCATCAGATTTCTTTGTCAAAGGTAATGCTTATTTATTTACATTGTTTTGAATTAATCATGCATTATCTCATAGCTTCAAGATTTCAATGATGTGATTATTTTTAGAATGACATTGTAGGGTAGGTATGAGAGGTTGGATCTAGCATAAAACACAGAATATTTGGGTCGGTTATGGCATTCTAAATTTATTGCAAGAAAGATTCACTACAAATAGTCAAATCTCAAATGAGATGATACCTTTCAGACAAGGATTCCTCTTTTTCTTTTCTTTCACAGCAAACTAAGTCTTATCTGAAAAAGTTTAACACTTTAGCAAGAAATCCACAAGAATCTTTTGCCCTATAATATGAAACACCTCATCATAAAGCAGATAATATTTCTGATCAATTTCATATAAGAACCACATATGTTCCAAGAACTAGCCTAATAATGAAAAAACTGATTTGTAAATCACTCCAAATTACCAATTACTTCCAAAATTTATTGAAATGTATGTCAATTCATTTATTTCATTAGAAATATAACAAATGACAAACTCTTCTTCAAAGTGAACAAAATCACACTCCAAATGTTTTATCATCAATGCGTAACATTACATAGACTGAGCTTTATATCAAATAACCAATGAGATCCAATATTGAAATAAAAAAAAAGCTTATATCGTCCATTAATCAATATGTAACAGCTGTAAAAATAAAAATAAAAAATTGGAGGTATTACTAGTTACAAAATGTGCAAATAGAACGCAAGCCATTAGCAGCTAACTGTATTTTATAACAGTTGAAGTTAAGAATTCCTTAAAAATCAGTGTTTTTTTTTCATAATGAAAACAGATTGTTAAGTTAATGAATGGGCTTCAGGAATATACTTTTAGCTTTTATTTCCATTGTGGAATCTCAGAAGTTATTAAGTTGAGAGAGAAAAAGTTAAGTGTTTATATAGAGAGGGGACTGCGACTCCAAGTATGTATATCTTGGACTGTGGCAATCCCCAGCAACCTATACTAAGTTGGAAGTGAACATGAAATTATAATACCTGCTTATCACAGTTAAACAGCTGTTTATAAGTGTTTGATTTATGAAATTCCTGCTTTACCTTGCAGAAAACATCTCCCCAAGTATGTCAACAGAGCCAGTTGAGAAATAAAATAGAGTAGTTCTGGGAAGAAGGAATAAGATAAGAATTCTTGGTACTAACAAAGACAGAGGAATATCATGGGTACAATTTGCAATTTAACAAATTCACCCAAATCATACAGTATTTTGTATTTAAAATGATACAACTTACAAAGAAAAAAACAAATAATTTTCAATAACATTGCATCATAAACACTAGGTCACACAATCACAAAGTTTTACACACTACATATGAACATTCTAGACCATATCCTGATAACCATTAAGTTGTTTGTCAAAGCACTCCCATCTCTTTCCCACCTTGTTCTGCCTTTTCTATGACCTCTGCTTCTCGGAACTCACTCGTCTCATGCCATCTCTAATTGTGCCCATGCTCCAGGGCACTGCTTTAACCATTTCTCCCAATCCATCCTCTTTTCAATGCCAGTTTTCCAATATTTGCTTCCATTTCAGGACTTTCTTACAGCTGCTTAAGAGGAACATTAAACATCAATATGATTGTTTTGTGGAAGTCAACAGAAACTGGACACAATAGCTTCATCCAGACCAGAGTTTCTCAGGAGTTTGATTTTATAAAATATCTTTATCAGTTTGAGGGTCACACACGCACAGGTAAATTAAAAATTCTTTGATCTAAGCCAGATTTTTATAATTTCAACCAAAAAGAAATAAAATTAAATTCAGTTTCAATTCTGTAAGACAGAGTAAAAAAAACTTTACAATTCTCCATGAGGTATGATTTATCAAAATATTGTTTTATTTTCTCTAATTTTAAAATAATGCAAAAACTTTACTCAAACAAATGGGGAGGATTTTGGACGAACTGATACACCATTATAAGAGAGGAATCTAAAGTAGAATGTTTTGAAATACTGCTTCAGAAAATTCATGAAAAAAATTCAAAAGTTAAGCAAACACAAAGTCACTTAAGAAAACTGCTACAGTCAACTAAAATTATAATTTAGATATACTTAATTTAAAATCACTCAAGAACCTCTTTCTCATTTGTTGAACACTTACATTTTTCATAAACAGAACTTCAAAGAAATTGCAGGCATCTATCAACTCACTCACATTAATATTCCATGTAGAAGTGTGTGTAAACATTAGAAATTTAAATTGGTTGTCTTTTTTGTTTGTTTTTTAAAGTTTAATAAATAAAGCTTAAGAAGATAATACAAAACACTGCACTAAAGTTCCTATTTCTTTCAACAAAAACAACCACTCCTTGTTTTAAATGTAATCTCTTCCCACACAAACTATCACCAATGTGAGGGAAAAACAATAAATAAGAAACTATATTTAATCCAGATTTTCACAAATTTAAAATTCAGGAACCAATTAAACAGTGACAGCACCTATTGCTCCTACGACACATTAGACCATATGGGCAATAGAAAAGTTAACTGCTTTTACACGAATAATTTAGATCAAACACATTATACATATTATGACACGTCAATAGACTAACAGCTGAACAGTTTTTAGTTTCACAGCACCGATAATTATTATAGCAGTGATCTGAGTTATTTACGTACACCTGCTACAAGTATTTCGTCAATATCATACAGGTATTTCGTCTATCACAAACAGAACATGGAATTTATACAATTATTACAAAATACACACAAATTGTAAATGAGTTATTTGACAAATTGTTTATAATCATGAAATCACCATATGTCCTGTACTTTTTAAAGGAAATATTTGTGTACTTTTTTTAAGCTCTCACGCCGGTGACACACGTTAAAAACACTCGTGCTGGTGACACGTTAAAGGCACCTAATACACTCTCTGGAGTGGTTAGTGTTAGGAAGGGCACCCAACCGTAGAAACAGTGCCAAAACAGACTGGTTTCTGGTGCAGCTCCCCGACTTGCCAGTCTACGGTCAAAACGTCTAACCCATGCCGGCATGGAAAATGGACGCTAAATGATGATGATGATAGGAAAGATACTTACTTCATGGATGATCTTACAGCTTTTGCATGGCCCCATTTGAGTAAATAAGGCTAAAATGAAATTTTCATCGACAGAAGGATCTAAATTGCCGACGTACCTACAAGAAAAAGAAAAGAGAGGAGGAATCAGATCGGTTAGGATTACGTGGACAACTTCATGCATAACACACACAAAACAAGTTTATAACATATACACACGAATTATATATGCATATGTAAAAATATAGGTACGCACACATATGCATATATATATATACATGCATTTATATATATATACACATATATACATGCATTTATTTATACATATATACATCCATTTATTTATACATATATATATATATACACAAATGCATTTATTTATATATAGATATGCACTTATCTACTTATATATACACACATGCATTTTATTTATTTATATATATATACACACACGCATTTATTTATTTATATATACACACATGCATATATATATATACCGGTACACGCATCCACACACGATAACGAGATTATGTTCGCATAAATATGTCTTCCAATAATAACTACCATAGCCACGTATATATGCTGCCATTTATTGTCATACATATACAGTTGAGAACGAGAATTGTTGCTTAGACAATATTTTCAATTCATCTAAATGCATTATAATATCTACACTGTATATCAAATCAACTACAAGTCCAAAGACAACAATCACAAAGGAGAGAAAAATACGAGTGAAAAATTGTCGGTAGGAGGAGGGGGAGGTCATGAACGATATGTTTCTAGACAGACAAATTATAATTTTCAAACAAGCCCTTTCCTTTACACATACATACATATATAAATTAAACGATGAATTCTGAACGGAAAAAAGAAACACCTCATATCTCTAAAATTAATAACAAGAGGATTAAATAAAACTACTTACAGTGTACGTGGCTGTGACTCTTCGCCAGGCATCTGAAAAAGGAAATAATGGAAAGATATATCTTTAACGACAACAAATGCACATTTTGTTTTTAACAAGGGTTAACGCAGATCAAAAAAAATAAAGGGTTTTTTTTTTTCTCACTTTAGGGTTAAAAGAAGAAAAAAAAAACAAAAAGATAAGCAGTTTGAAGACACGAGTAAATAATAATAATCGAAAGGAGGTGGGGGAGACAAGTACCTGTTCAGACATTATGGCGTCTGAGGAAACCACTTGGCGGCGATCGCAATGCGCCTGCGTCAAACATTGACCATGGGATATTAGCGCCAACTAGAAACTTTTAAAACTGAAACCAGCGCGTCTGACGCTGAAACCCTAACTTACAAACACAGCGTTGCACTGAGAGGGTTAGAGATGATACTTTTATATTCAATGGCTTTTATTGTGAGTTCAATAATTAAAAGTAGTGTCTTGTACTTTTATTTTCAACATTTACAAGTACACAACGAATGTAATTATTTTGGTAATTAAACTTCTGGTGTTATACTAATTGTACTTTTTAGACATAGTGAGAAAGCTTTTACGGTGTTCTGTAGTAAGTCTATTTGGGAATTTTTTAAAATAAACAAGTCTGATCAATACTGACGACATTTAAATTGTGGGGTAAGAAAGAAGTAAAACTGCTACACGTACACACATTCAATAGGTCAGTGTGATGGTGGTGATTTTGACGCGAATCGATATAACAAACAGCCATACAAAATTTGTTAGTACGATCTCTAGTCAGATAACGTGTCACCAAGGTGAATAAAAGGAAAAGAAAAAAAAATGTTATTTTATTAAGCAATTTTAAAGTTAAGATTGCGTACACATATTGTGCAATCATACACCTATTTCAAAAGGCAACGAGTTTATATTATGTAACTATTTTACTTCTGGCTACGAATTAGTCATAACCGAGAGGAAACGGAAACCAACGAACAGTAACGAAGACTAAAATTTGAAGTTTTTTTTTTCCCCCCACTAAGTCGACTTTACTGAATATTTTCGATTTAAAACATAAGGGGACGTGTAAACTATTAAATAAATAAATAACTGATAAACAAAAACTAATCTATTCAAAAACTTAACATTTCTTTTATGTTTAAAATACTTTCTCATACAAAGTCATGGATCATCGACATGTTTTAGAAAAAAAAATCAAACCATTTTATTATATTCTATGACGTGTAAGGACAAGAATTACTGAGCCATGCCTCGTGATAAGACCAGTTCACAATCGACTTTAAGGACAAAGCGTTTAAAATATATATATCTATGGTATCCGGTTTGATTTCTGCTCTTAATGATATGTATATATATTTAACTTAACACTGAATTCAAACTACTAATATAGCATAGAATAGATTTTTTTTTCTAAGTACAGTTAAAAACAAACTAAAAGACTGTTTATTCAAACGAATGGGTGTCATTAATTCCGACAATACTATATTCGCTTCCTCCTTTCCCACCATTACTGAAACACCTAATTACAAATGATTAAGATGTGTTTAGAAAAGCGGAAAAAATAATAATAATAATATTAGCCATTTGCTCAATCCGTACATATAACATGATGTAATTTAAATTTCTGCAGTATTTTAATTTTAAAAATACATCTACGGCGTGCAGTATAATATATACAAGAACATTAGAGGGGCTGATATATGGAATGTAGTGCGATCAAAGCATGTTGAAAACAGTGGCGCACCTATTATTATAACCGAAGTAGTAGATTTAGTTATTTGTCTGCTAACAGCTTTCCTGTTGTCATACCACCTCACTTTCGCACTATGTTGGTATATGTAGTATACATATACATATGTATGTATGTTAGTACAGCAGCAACGATGTATCTACTACGTAGCGATAGCGGTATGAAGCTATATATATATATATATATATATATATATAATATATGTATATATTTATTTATATCTATATATTTATATATGGAGAGAGATCGGCTTTTTTTTTTTTAAAGAAATTACACGCGATTAAAATATAATATACATGCCATTTTAAAGTTATCAGTAAAAAAGAAGAAAAAAATCTAACGACCGAATATGGGATGCTGTGCTTTTATAATAATAGCGACACAACTGACAAATTATGGAACAAAGGGGAGAGAGAGGAGGATGGGATGTGACAAACACTAACTAAATATATATTGCAGACAACTACAAGCTTTCTTAAAATGTCGGCAACGAGAGAAGTAGAAACGAGGGGAAATCGCTAAATGTAAACGATTTAAATTGAATTTATCGTTGAAGAGGGAAAATGAGATTTCGAGGAACAATAAACTGTAATGTCATATTTTTTTTAAAAAACCACCCATACCCTCTCCTCCCTAAAAAAAAAAAAAAACTTATTGCTACCATGTATATGCTATTATAAATTCAAGTGACGAAGAGCAATGAATCAATGTATGTATGTATATCATCTATCAATCAATCGATGATTCGAGGAGGGAGGATTACTGAGAGAAGGAGAAGGCCATCTCGCTCGCTAAGCTGACATCACGTGAGAACGACGCCATATTGAACAAAAAAAGACAGGTTGACCCAGAAGCATGCCTTGCCACATAGGCAGACCTATTCTCTTTTTTAAAACCTAGCAGACCGGGGAGATTATCAACCAAGCAAAATAAGAAAACAAAAAAAAATAGCATTTTCAGAAATTTGCGAAACAATTCAATAAGCAATAACTTTTGTCTTTTTTTTTTTTTTTGATCTCTCTCTGCAGTAGTTAAATGGCTCGACAAATAAGTTATATGGGTCCACTACTAACTCGTTATCAGGCTAAAGCGACTCCATTATGCTATAAAAGGCCAACTTAAACATTAAATATAAATATGCCGAAATACAAACATTAACACGAAAACCGATTCAACGCCTCATAATTTATTTAAGAGTATTGATTATTAAACTAAAAATTAAAATACAGCATTATATATATATATATATATATATTGATACTGTGTTACAAATCAATAGTTTTACTGCTTTAAATTTGAATTAGAGTTTAAGGATGATGAAAGAAAATGCATTAGTTTACAGCATAAGAAAAATAAAACTAAAACTTTGTCACAATAACCAGATTTAGATTCTTTTATAATTATTTTGTGTCGTATAAACAATATAATCAATCATTTAGCAGTTATTAAAATGCACATTTTGAGTGAATTTTCGGCGAGGAACATGTATAACCCATGTGCTTGCAAGTGATGGCCCACACCTTAGCACGTGTCTATGAACGCCAAAAGACGGATTTTTTAAAATACTTTGAAACTTTTTTTTTTAAATGCACGGCAGTTTGTTTTTTTTATTTTAACTTATAAATAAATTACTTACAAAGGAAATATTTAAAACGTTTTGAAAATGTAGAAGGGGGAATATTTCAGAAAGATTTTATTTATTTATTCACAAGAAAGTCAACTGACAACACAGCATGGGAGACCTTAAGTTTATTTTATTTAAATAAGTAATCCATTAGATTTTAAATTAACGAAAACTAAGCTAGCAGAAATTTCGATCGCCATATGTATTCGCACACGTGTGGGTTAAGTGATTATACATACATGTATGAATGTATGTATATATATAATACGGGTAGTGATATATAGTTGGGGATTTGCAGCTATTTATTTAATCCTAATAGATACAAATTAAAAACGGAGTTCATGGATTACAATTTTCCATTTTAATTTTACTGTATTATCTGGTAAAAGCTTCAGTTTCCATAAGAGACAAAAGTATATATATTACAATTAAAAGCTATAAAATGGTCGCTACTAAATCGTTCACATTTTATCAAATTTTTAAGACTTTAACTGAAATGAATTAATGGGTTTCTAAAGCAGTAAAAGCAAACTTTATATCGACTTTACAAACTATATGTTGTTGCATAAGGTATACATTTCTCAGCTGCAGTAGCGTTAACTCCCAGACTCAATTCAATCATAAAAGTCTTATATATGTATATACATACACATACAAAATACGACTCTCACATTATATATATATAGTACAACATACACACAGTGAATAGAGTGAAGTAAAAATGTAACATTTATTTCATAAAATCGTATAGAGAAGCAGGGTTTTAAAATTAACAAGACAGCAATATCAAAATGTAGGCATGACGTGGAACGAACAAATTTTTCCAAAATTTATATATTAGTAAAAGCTGTTAAGTTCGCAATATATAATCTTAGTCGAATGTACATTATTTTTTTTTTTTTTCTTAGAAATTGCTTTGTTATAAGGAATCTGCCGGATTTCGAAACTCTTAAGAATATTATATTTTAAGATATATTATAACATAGAATTCATACTAAATAACTAATATCAGCGACAAAGAGATGAAGTGAACAACCAATAGGTTTTTTTTTTCATATAGGGAATTTTTCACAATTTAAAATGGTTAGAATTTAACTGTACACCATATTTTTTTTTAGAAGAATGTATATATTCTGTGGTTTCTAATATATATAAATTTTAGTCTGATTGCAATGAGAAGACATTATGTGGATTTTGCTAACGAGGCAATAGTTCTATAGATATATTATATATATATATACACGTTAACAACCATAAATGATATATTACTAATGGTGGTAGCTGTCGAAGCTGTGCGGTTTAATCTTTTTCTTTAGAAAAAAATCAACAGCGCTATAATACAATTTGGTTATTATTAAATTGATCGGTATAAGCAAGGAGACATAGAGGGTGGAAAAAGAGGTGAGATTAAGTGATATTATAAATGAATAAAAATCTGTTACCCCGTCGAATGGATACTCCATAGTAGAAACTAGGCGGCGACTACTAAGGTGATGGCGGCGGAAGTGACGTAGACACCGGAAAAAGATTTTTGAAAAAAGAAAAGAAGAAAAAAATTGAAGGTATAAAAGAGGGAGAAAAGAAAAGAGAGAAAGTGGGATGAGTGAGTGGCTTCAAAGAAAGAAAGAGAGAGAGATATAACAAAGTGATTTGTAATGCTCAATGAGAGAGTAAGATAGAGAGGTACAAGAGGAGAAAGAGACAACGGGGAGGAGGAGGAGATTAAAGTGAATGACTGCGTAGTGAGAAAAGGAGATTGTTAAACAACGTAAGAGAGGTTTATTGAGGGGGAAGTAACAAAATTAAGGCTCTAACAATGTAAAACTACATTTTATATGTAGATATATATATTGTATATATGTGTCTTTTACTTGTTTCAGTCATTAGACTGCGGCCATGCTGGGGTACCACCTTGAAGAATTTTTAGTCGAATATATCAACCCCAGTACTTATTTATTTTTTTTTAAAGCCTGGTACTTATTCTATCAGCCTCTTTTACTGAACTGCTAAGTTACGGGAACGTAAACACACACGTACACACACATATATATATCTTTTATCTTTTCTTTTCTTTTACTTGTTTCAGTCATCAGACTGCGGCCATGCTGGGGCACCGCCTTGAATTTTTAGTCGAATGA